>JANAVB010036953.1:0-162500 GCA_029216955.1 Iris pallida
TAGTCGCAGGCTCGCAGCAGTATGTCCATAGGTACTACCACGAATTCACACAACTTTATAAAAACAGACCTGCATGGGCCACCAAATAAATTTGTCACGATCCGCACTCGCTTTTTGGGATACGAGTACGTAGCCAAGTCTAGCCTACGCTACAGCAACAACGCTAGTACGTTGTCTAGGTCTCAATACCAATCTCAATAATACAAAATCATATTTGTTGACACAAAATCACAGTCAACCAAATATTGATAAAATTGAAAATATGATACTTTTCATAATTCAATATGACACATCAAGACAGAATTCAATGTAAGACGGACGTCGGCTCTATCCTGCAGCATACTCTGTTTTTACGTCTATATTTTTACTTTTATTGAGTCTAGATAAATGTAAACTGAGTCGCACTGAGTAGTTTGGGACTATATCTGTCTCCAAACCACAAACCAAAAGCTCCACCAAACCAAACTAGCCCATATAGCCCATTTAAGCAATTCTGTCTCCTAGAGACAAAATTCGGGCCAAACTCTGCCTCCACACATAGTTCGGGCCAAACTTTGTTCCCTAAATTACATGAACCTAATTTTTAGGGTTTGTTGTATGCTAGTTGTCCAACGGCCAAAAATTTGAATTCTTGATACAGAATTCTGGCCGATTTCTGCTTATTACTACTAGTATAAATAGGCCTTGAATTCTCTCATTTTCAATCATCCAATATTCTTTTCTCTTCTCTCTAAAGCCTTATACAAGACTTAATCTTCTCATCTACTAGCCACAAGCTCCCTAAGCCTCAAAGTGCTCAGCGTTCTTCAGTTAGGAGTTTGTGCAAGAGTTAAGAAAGTAGCTTGGAAAATTCTAAGCATCGCCACTGCAAGCTCTGTAAGAAGTTGACATGCTCTTCTAAAAAAAGGCATGAGGTGTAACTACTATTTCACAAATAATGGATTTAATCCTGAGCTAGAGTTCTCAGGCCTGGACTAGTCCTCCACGAGGAAAACCAGGTTAAAATCGGTTGTTTTTACGTATGCTCTTTTGAACTTTATATTTTTGTATTTACTGTTGTGAAAAGCGTTTAATTTTATTTGGCTATTATTGTCAAAAACTCTATTCACCCCCTCTAGAGTTGCCTACCTGTTCTTCAATTGGTATCAGAGCTCTGTTCTCTCAATAAGAACTAACATCCTAGAGCTGATCCATGGCAACCACATAACCTATATTTTTCAATCATGGTGAAGTACATTCCACTCATAGGCCACCCCTATTTGATGGAACAAACTACACCTATTGGAAAACAAGGATGAGTTTCTATCTCAAGTCTCTAGACTTTGACCTGTGGACCATTGTCACCGATGGTTACGCCCGTCAGAATAGTTGTCAATGGAGATCTCGTCGAAAAACCCAACGACAAATATTCCGACTAGAAAAAGAAATAGGCGAGTCTAGATGCTAGAGCTATTAATGCTTTATTTTGTGCAATAGACAGGAATGAGTTTAACAGGACATGCACCACCTCGCACGAAGTATGGAAACTTCTAGAAGTGACGCATGAAGGTACCACCCAAGTCAAGGAGTCAAAAATCAATCGTCTCACTCAAGAATACGAGGCGTTCAAGATGAAGCCTAATGAGACGATCACCTAAATGTTTACAAGGCTTATTGACATTATCAACCCTCTGTCATCTCTTGGCAAACAATATACAAATCATGAGAAGATCCGCAATATACTTAGGGGCCTACCAAAGATTTGGAACCCTAAGGTAACAGCTATCATAAAAGGCAATGATCTCACCACAATGTCTATGGAGACTTTGATGGAAAAGTTGATGACCTATGAGCTTGACCTCAAAGACTTCGACGAACCGGCTCCAAAGACAAAAGAAATTGCCTAAAAGCTCATCGTCGAAGGGCTGATCCTGAAGAGACCGATGACGACAATTCTGAAGGTGATGATCAAGCTCTTCTAGTCCACAACTTCAAGAAGTTTCTTCATTTCAATCGAAGAAAAAAGGAACAACAAGAAGATGACGAGGAAGAACCAATGTGATACGGCTACAAGAAGACTCGACACGTCCGAAATAACTGTCCCTTCGTAAAGGAAGGCAACAGAAATGAGAAGCCCTGCAAGAAGTCTTTTCAAGAAAGTATGCCAACACTAGTATTTGGCATGAAAGCGAAGCAAGTGATTCCGAGGAAGAAAAAGACTCTCCTCAAGACACCGCTAATGTCTGCCTAATGGCGACATCCGAAAAGGTAACTAGCGAAACTCTCGATGACTTTACTTTTGATGAATTTGGCGATGCGTTTAATGATTTACTAAATGACCACAAGAAAGTCATTAGTAAATATAAGCATGCCAAGGAGAAGATCAAAAGCTATGTAATAGAGATTCAAAACCTTTCTTCTTTGCTTGATAATGTTAGAGAAACTCTACCCACGAAAGTCACTAATGAGGTGTCCAAGCTTAAGTTAAGCCTACATGATGCCGAAGCACTTATTAAAAATCAAACACATGATATCAAAGCACTCAACACTGAGCTTGCTGAAGAAAAGAATAGACACAAGATCTTTATTGCTAAGATTGATAGTTTAAATGCTAAGTGTAATGAGTTGCATGCTGCCTCTAAGAAATTAGAGATTAGATTGGAAAAACAGGTTGCTCAACCTTAAACCCAATCACACAAAACACACACAAAATACAAAACCACTCATAATAGTAAAATACTCACACACATGCAGCACGTAAACATGCTTACATGTATACGTACTCCCATGCAGCACATAAACCACATACACATAGACATTATTCTCATAACTATCATTCTGTTGCTACACATAGTCACTATCCTGCTAACTATCACCATGCTGCACATAGATATAACCATCATCCTGCTACTACATATAGTCACTATCCTGTTGTTCCACACAACTATCACCATGCTGCATATAGACATCACCATCAACATGCTTCCAACACTAATAGGCATGCTACTTGTACATACTGTGGATTATATGGTCATATCTCACCACAGTATAGAATTAAGAAATTAGTGGATATTAATCTATATGCATGGGTACCGAAGACTAACATTTCAGGACCTACAAGAACATGGGTACCAAATGTCACATCTATTCGTCATGTAGGTGGACCTTCCTCCCTTAACTAAAAGTAAGTGGATTCTCGATAGTGGATGCTCACGACATATGACGGAAGACACAAATATTTTCGCATCACTATCGATGAAGAGGGAAGTGTACGTATCCTTCGGTAACAATTTAAAGGGCTACATCATAGGTAATGGTACTATTGGTCATCCTCCTTCTCCTGTAATAAAGGATGTCTGCCTAGTGACCGAGTTAAAGCATAACCTGCTTAGCATAAGTCACCTTGCTGATCATGGATATGATATTAACTTTGGACAAAATAAATACGATATTTATGATAGTCAACGGGAGACATCGCTTTTGAAGGGATAAGAGAGGATAACATTTACATTTTTATCTATCTAGAAATACTAACAGTGCAAGAAGATGCCTCTACGCCCACAAGGATGAGAGATTATTGTGGCACCAGCGTCTTGGTCACGCGAACATGGATACTATATCCAGGCTATCGACAAAGAAGCTAATAAAAGATTTGCCCGACATCATATTCAAGAAATACACGCAGCTATCCCCGATGATGATGTTGAACCGTCAACTTCTATGCCGATAAATACCACCCCTAAACCAACTCTCTGGAGGGTTTACCGAAGAAGTTCACATTCAAGCCATCACATCCAAAAAACTTGGTAATAGGTGAGGTATCACACGAAGTAAGTACTCGATCATCGTTAAGAGATTCCATTGCTAGTACTGCTTTCATTTATAAATTGGGCCTAAAACTGGTTTAGAAGCTTTCAATGATAAGTTTTTGATTTTAGCTATGCAAGAAGAACTCAAACAGTTCAAAATAATCTAGGTTTGGGAACTTGTTCCTAAACCAGCTAATCATTCAATCATTGGTACTAAATGGGTTTTTTGTAACAAAGTAAATGAAGATGGTTCAGTCACTCACAATAAAACTCGTCTAGTAGCTCAAGGAAACAACCAAAAGGAAGGTATCGACTACGACGAGACGTATGCTCCTATTACAAGACTTGAATCCATTCGGATGCTTTGTGCCTTTGCAAACTTTAAAAATTTTAAACATTTCCAAATGGATGTCAAAAGTGCTTTTCTGAATGGATTTATTGAGGAGGAAGTTTTTGTAAAACAATCCCCTGGTTTTGAAAATCACAAATTTCTCGACCATGTTTTCAAACTCAAGAAAGTGCTATATGGCCTTAAACAAGCCCCCAGAGCTTGGTATTAACGCCTAAGTAATTTCTTGCTAGATAAAGTTTTTTTAAAAGGAAAAATTGATACTACACTGTTTATCAAAAGTTTTCAAAATACTATTCTTTTAGTACAAATTTATGTAGATGATATCATATTCGATTCTACTAATGAAAATCTTTGTCAAGATTTTACTAAGTGCAGGCAAAACGAATTTGAGATGAGCATGATGGGGGAGCTCACCTACTTTCTTGGATTGTAAGTCAAACAAACTTCGCAAGGAACTTTCTTCAGCCAGTCAAAATATATAAAGGATATGCTGAAGAAGTTTGATCTTGACAACGTCAAACCAATCAGCACCCCTATGGCTACTACGACTAAGCTGGAACCTGATGAAATCGGCAAACCTGTTGACCAATGTAACTATCGAGGTATGATTGGTAGTTTACTTTATTTAACTGCTAGTCGTCCCGATATCATATTTAATATTTGTCTGTGTGCTCGCTATCAAGCTAGTCCTAAAGAATCACACATGTCCGCCATTAAGCGTATCTTTTGATACCTTAAGGGTACTGTTACAGTGGGCTTATGGTATCCCAAATCTACATCTTTTGACCTTATTGGTTATTCGGATGCTGATTTTTTAGGATACAAAGTCGACCGTAAAAGTACAAGCGACATGTGTCATTTATTAGGCAAGGCTCTAGTCTCTTGGTTTAGCAAGAAGCAGAATTCTGTCGCACTATCCACAACAGAAGCTGAATATATCGCAGCTGGTCGTTGTTGTGCACAAATTTTATGGATAAAGCAAACCCTTGCAGACTACAACCTATCTTTTATGCACATTCCTATATTTTGTGATAACACGAGTGCTATCAACCTTACTAAGAACCCTATATGTCACTCACGCACGAAACATATTGAAATTTGTCACCACTTTTTGTGTGATCACCAACAGAATGGCACTATAAACTTAGAATTTATTGACACTGATCATCAGCTGGCAGATTTCTTTACTAAACTACTATCCGAAAAGCGTTTCAACTTTTTGTATCGTGAACTAGGAATTTTGGATGAAGCGGTTATTCAGTAAAGTAGTCTACGTAAATATCGATTATGTCATGGTTCCTTATGATGATTTTGTTATGGGTACAAGCCGAAAGGTTCCTTCTGACAACAAGGCGTAAAAGCCTAAGCGACACGGTGTACTAGTCTCTGGACTACCGCTAGCTGGGATCCGGCCCCTGCAGCTACCCCATGGCAGTTTCACCATACTGAATTGTGTCATAACTCCTTATTTATTACATGGTTTACTTTTATTTATAACTTGCTAAATTCAAATTTTCAAACATCATTTTTGTTCATTTGATTTAGCTTTTTGAAATCTTCTACTTGAATTTCTACTTAAAATTATAATATTTCATGTCTATCCTTTCACTCTTTTCAATTAAGTATTAATTTCAACTTCATTTCAGCCTGGCTTCAATTCTGGCCCTATAACATAGAATTCGGGCCAAACTCTGCCTAACACAGAGTTCGGACTGAATTTGGTCTGTTCATTCTAGAACTTCAGTCGGGCTCAGACGTTGATCTATGTTTGATCCAATGGTCTAGATTGTACCCGACCAATTGAACCCCTTCTTAAAACTGGGTTTTCCCTCTCTTTCTCCTCTATTGCCTCCTCCAAAACTACTCTAAACCCTTCCTCTTCAAACCCTAACCCTAGTTTTCCTCCTTCTTGTGAGAATTTCTTCTCTAAACTCTAGGAGAAGATCTCTTGCATCATTCTCTTCCATCCTCCATTATCTTTTTGAGGTATAATTTCTCCTTTCTCTCTTTCTCAATTTCATATTTTTCCTATTTGCTCATGGCACCTAGGTTTTTAATAGAGAAAAGAGGCTTCGAACCGAGGGGTGTTTCCTCTTCGAATCCTCCTCCTCCTCGTGATTCACCAACCTATTCACCCTTTGTTCAATCCACCACGTCCTATTGACCCCGACACGTTGATGATCGAATATTGTATCATTGGAAGCCTCTAAAGAATGGTTCAATGATTTTCGATCACGTCTCGTGTGCGCGGGCCATCCTATCAACTTTACTATCTTTTCTCGTTATGATTCATTATTTCATGATTTGTGTCTTGATGAATTACTGTCTACAAATTCACTTATCTATTTGAATGCAATTTAAATGTTTTATTGCAATCTCACTTTGATGACACTCGTTTATATTTTTGTGTTGCTAGAATTGACATATCCTTCGATGACTTTGAACTTACGAAATATCTCGAGATTTTGGAACCCAACTCATGGGAGAAGCTTGTCGATGCACGCAAGTTTCAATTCCCCGATGGGTCTTCCCTCGATAGTTTCAAGGATGACTTGTGCACCCCGAACACACGTCCACGTAAGTTACTTGTAAAGTTCTTCAACCCCTATTTCTACGAGCTTCATCGTATTGTCTTTTCCACGATCCTGCCCAAAGCGGGATCAATTGATGAGGTTTCATACTTTGAGATTTCTGCTTTGTATCACCTTCACTTCCTTGTCCCGTTCAATCTTCTATGTACCATGATGGACTGGATGATCAATGCTAGGATGAGGCCACGATCTTTGGTCTATGCTCTCTATCTTCCTATGTTTTTTTGTGCTTTTTATGTCCCTCTCGATGAGTGCCAATTCCTTCCAACCCCTGCCTTCCTATCTAAGACAAGGCGGCTTCAGACAGCTGTCGAATCTTCTACTGAGTCCGAGCACTCTGATGCTCAGGATGACGCACCTGCTCTTTGGCAGCCTGCGTCCCCTCCTCCTGCTACTCTTGAGTCAATTCAGACTATGCTTCGTGATTGGTTTATGTTAGAGGATGATCGCTGGACCCAGCTCGACTATCGTACCACCTTGCAGATGAGTGCCATCAACAACTCATTGCATGACATCAGGTATAGTATGTCTCGGCATCCTTCCATGCCACTTCATATGGTGCGGGATCCTGCTCGCGAAGGGTTCCGTATCGATGACCCTTAGCTCATGCGCTATCTGGATCCAGATGCGGCTTTCGTGGATCGTCGTCATTCGGATACTGATCCATCTGACGGCGCTGGACCATCTCGAGCTTCTTGATGGATGTGGTCTCCTAGCTGCTGCTGCTGCTGAGGAACTTATGTTTAGTTTTTATGCACTATGGACTTATAGTTTATGTAGTTGCTTTTATTGTATTAGTTTATTCTATGCTATGTGACTCTTCAGACTCTCTATGCAGTTATTATTATTTTGGTATGCATGCCAGTTACTTTCATTTACAAATTTATGTTTGTTTGCGTTTGCTAAATGACAAAAGGGGAAGAATTATTTTATATTCGATATTCTTATCATATTGTCTATCTGTGTTATCTATGTTTTGGTAGAGATTGTGTTTATCAGGACAAAGGAATATTGGCTTACACAGAAGCAATGTTTACGGGGGAGCTATTTCTAGCTATTGCTTCTATGCACTGATTACGGGGGAGCTATTGCTTTTATACACGTGTCCAGGTATGAACATTGAATATACAAATATTATTTTGTCAATTATCAATATGGAGGAGATTGTTGACACAAAATCACAGTCAACCAAATATTGATAAAATTGACAATATGATACTTGTCATAATTCAATATGACACATCAAGACAGAACTCAGTGCAAGACGGACGTCGGCTCTATCCTGCAGTATACTCAATTTTTGAGTATGTATTTTTACTTTTATTGAGTCTCGATAAATCTAAACTGAGTTGCACTGAGTAGTTTGGGCCTATACCTATCTCCAAACGACAAACCAAAAGCTCCACCAAACCAAACTAGCCCACATAGCCTATTTGAGCAATTCTGTCTCCTGGAGACAGAGTTCGGGCCGAACTCTGCCTTCATACAGAGTTCGGACCGAACTCTGTCTCCACACAGAGTTCGGGCTGAACTCTGTCTCCTAAATTACAGGACCCTAATTTTTGGGGTTTGTTGTATGCTAGTTGTCCAACGGCCAAAAATTTGAATTCTTGACACAGAATTCTGGCCGAATTCTGCCTATTACTACTAGTATAAATAGGCCTTAAAATCTCTCATTTTTAATCATCCAATCTTCTCTTCTCTTCTCTCTAAAGCCTTATGCAAGCCTTAATCTTCTCATCTACTAGCCACAAGCTCCCTAAGCCTCAAAGTGCTCAGTGCTCTTCAGTTAGGAGTTTGTGTAAGAGTTAAAAAAGTCGCTTGGAAAATTCCAAGCATCGCCACTGCGATCTCTGTAAGAAGTTGACGTGCTCTTCTGAAGAAAAGGCACGGGGTGTAACTACTATTTCACAAATAGTGGATTTAATCTTGAGCTAGAGTTCTCAGGCCTGGACTAGTTCTCCACGAGGGAAACCATGTTAAACTCGACTGTGTTTGTGTATGCTCTCTTGAACTTATATTTCTGCATTTACTCTGATTATTTACTGTTGGTGAAAAGAGTTTAATTTTTATTTGGCTATTATTATCATAAACTCTATTCACCCCCTCTAGAGTTGCCTACCTGTTCTTTAATATCTATTTTTTCATTCACAATAACTATTTTATTTAAATCCAATAATACATAAAAGATGACATTCGAGAGCAAACCTGTTAAAATAAAAGACCTATTTAATCTAGAATGTAAGGTTGGCCTCCAAGATCTCTATCTCCCTTATATTGTTCTTAGTGCAAAAGTAGAAAGCATACCAAGTCACCTACAATAATCCAGTTAGGAAAGAAGCAAAGTACAACCCTATTACAATAGTGTAACTTAATACAAAATAAAACTTGACAATAGGGATGCAATTTAACAGTAAAGGAACATATATATGAACTAGAAATGAAAACATGTACAAGAAACTACTAGCTTGAACATGTATGAACAAGACAACTGGAAAATGAACTTGAAAAAGTAGAACTAATCAAACAGTGCTTTTAAATACCTTTCGACATGTGAACAGCTTGGGCTAATACGACACATCATAGATGGCTTTCCATAATAAAATGTATGACTAACCCATACGTGAGGTGTATGACTTAGCTATCCACAATAACAATCTTTGGACTTCGTTCATATATCTAATGAGCATTTTCCCTTTTGACTCACTAAAATGTCAATAATACAATTACGCCTATCATGTCGCAAATATGTCTCAACTGGATACTCAATAAAACACAATGAAAGATACATTATAATGTAATAAGCATATAAAGAAATAATGTACTTGCCTGAATTCCTGAATGAACTGGTTTTACAAGTTGATGATAAGATGGACTCTAGCCTAGAAGCTATCAAACCTTACCATACTATAGTACCAAGAACCTGTGCACGAATAACCACAAGTTAGATTTAAAATCTCATTCTAAAAGTCATAAAAAGTGGCTAATGGGTTAACCTAAGTAATTTTATTTAATTCGAGAATAAATCATCTAAAATCTAATTTAATCAAATTATACTCTAAAATAAAATTCAAATAAAGAATTTTGGCCATACAAAGTCACGGTTCCAATTTTGGAAGCTATAGCACACAAATCGAGACGTATTGTTGACTAACTAGTCAAACGTTATGAACTCAATGATTTGAGAGTGCATCTTAGTAGAATTTAGCACCACGAGTTCACCGGAATCGACCGTGCAACTAAATCACGATTTGGTCAAAAGTTATCGCCGTTATGGCTAACCATGACCAAATTGGTGATTTATCGATCAAATCTGAGTTCAACGAAATAAATAATATAATAAACAATTTTCTAAATTTTTGGAAAAATTATATGTTGTAGATCTTCATGTCATCTTTTCAAAAGTTCAAACAAATCGCAAAATGGATTTCGGGATCTCCCGAATCTCAAAAAGAGTACGACGCGTCAATTTTTGGAGAACCGATACTCAAATAAATCTCCAAAAATTTACGCAAATAATTACAGAAAATAAAATATATTTTTGGATATCTAAGCTCGATATGCTTCTAAAAAAATAACACTCTAAATGAACATCAGGGTTGATCACAATAGCCTCGTTAAGTTGGAGGATCACAAAGATCAAATCACAAAGGATGATATAATAATAACTAGGGTTTTCGATTTTAATATATATATAGGAGAAAGAGACTGTCTGGCACTAACATGTGGGCTCGGGTGTTGCTCACAAGACTACTGACAGTGTAAAAGCTAATTTAAATCAAGAAAATTATTTAAAAATTATTTTGACTCTAAATAAAACCAAATAAATTGAAGAAAAATCCAGAAAATTCCAAAAAAATTTAGAAAATATTTCTAAGTGTCTAGAACCTAAATAAAAATATTGTAACACAAAATATCATCGTGTGATCCCACAGTAAATTCCAAAAGCCTATGGAAAATAGATTCTATAGGTTTTAATTATCTAAAAATTCTCAAAAATTTTAAAAAAAAATCCTAGAATATTCTAGAAAGTATTTCTAGTCACCTAGAGCCCAAATAAAAATATTTGGTCCCAAAATATCCTGGAATGACCTTACAGTAAATCATAAAAGTCCTTAAAAATAATAACCCTTAAATATTAAATACCTAAAAATATTCAAAAATTATAGAGAAATATAAAATAGCTAAATAATACATATATAAGCTATCTAGAGGTCATATGACCTTAATATGTTCATAGCTCACCTACAAGACTCCCAATGATCAAAAAAATTAATTATAATAAAATAAAATACTTTAAAAATTCAGGAAGTGGGCGTACATTTTGAATTCATGAATTTTCAGAAGAACATTTATGGTTATTGATTTAATGTTAACAATAAAAGAAAATTTGAGGATATTGATTTGACTTTAGGAGAAAAGTGTCTTGAAGATTGAATTTAAAATTTTGAATACATATATATATATATATATATATATATATATATATATATATATATATATATAGAGAGAGAGAGAGAGAGAGAGAGAGAGAGAGAGAGAGATTTCATTTAAGAAATTTATAACTAGTGGATTTGTTAAATTTTGAGTTTGAGGGATGAATCATCAATTTACATTTTCAGGATAGAAATTGAATCTAAATTTTAGAGGCTACGGAGTTCTAAATTTTTTGAATCTTAGAATATGTCTCGTTTAACAAATTTTCAGTTATTTAAAATTTGAGAAGAGTTTGATAAGAGTGGACATGCTTTTTGGAATATGATAAATTTTAATTTTGAGGACAAAATTCCTTTAAGGTGGATAGATTGTAAGCACCCTAATTTTGGATTTTTTTTTATTGAATTTAGTTTTTATTTATTAAATTATACCTTATATTTAATTTTGATTATAAATACACTTTGCCGTAGATTTGATTTTTGTAGTGTAGCATTAACATTCATGTTCTAGACGTGTCCACCTTTATTTTGGTATATCATGTCCCACTCAAACATATTTTCGTGCACTACATTTTTCTTGCACAACTTTAGAGTCAAAATAGTCATTTCAGCCTTTACCATAAAATTCTATGTACTTTCTAATTGCTATTTGAGGCCCAAACCCGATCCAAATGTTTCAACACAATATATTATTTTGACATATTTTGAGCCTACTACGCTTATGCCATTGGTGTCCCACTAATTGAGCTCACGTGCTATTTATTTTCAAATGGCACACAAGAACCAATTGTTTTGCGTACGAGTTTTTGGCAACTTGCGAACCACTTCGACCCCTCTTGTATTTTTGGTAATACTATAGACATCCTAAGCTTTCCATTGAATATATTTTTGCTACAATTAACTGAGATTTGATATTTTAATAAAATCCGAGTTTGAAGTATCATTGTCGGATCACCGAAAAATATAGGATCTTTGTGTCTAATCGACTTGGAACTTAGTGAGACTTATCTAAATTAATTATTGTGCATATTTTGATATGAAAAACACACTTTACCTACTTATTAGTACTTTTCTAGAATTGTTAAAAAATTATTATTTTGGAAACAAAACTATGAACCAAGTCAATGAATATTGGTGACGGATCAATATGAGACCTGGTACCTATTTTTCTATGGATATAATAGGCTTATTATTATTATAGAATATTTAGATATATTTTTCCAAAAATAATATTACTTTATTAAATATATTTAATCCTATATATATGTTAGATTGAGTCGGGTAGTTAATATAACTAGTACAGTGTTATATATAAATGCCAATTACCCCTAGCCTAGTGGTAGTGGTGTGGCATACGGCCCAAGTGGTCAGAACATCGATTCCCGGTGGGAGCGTTCGACACAATTACCATTTCCAATATATATATATATATATATATATATATATATATATATATATATATATATATATATATATATATTACGTACACACCCATCCTACGCCTAACTTACCTTTGGAGCCGCTGGGGCTCGAGCCCAGGCCGCCACTTCAGATGTCCATGGTCTTACCACTATCCTTTATATATATATATATAGGAAGGATAAGCATCCCCACACTTTTTGCATCCCCGTGTTCACATCCGTTGGATGTGCTTTAAGTCATCTAATCTTAACCATTGGTAAATCAACGGTTATGATTAGATGACTTAAAGCACCATCCAACGTTGTAAATATGGAGGATGCTTGGGGATGCAAAAAGTGTGGGGACCTTGATATATATATATATATATATATATATATATATATATATATATATATATTTTTTTTTTTTTTTTTTTTTGGCAAAACCCCCTTTTTATTAATCAAGGCTCTGAAAACGAAGCCAGGACAAGTATACAAGGCACAAAATACCGAAGCCTATACAAGTATACTAGCACAAAAGGAGAAAAGAGGAGGGGGGCGACGGCCAGCGAGAGCTAGAGAAGGAAGGGGGACCAGAATGCCCTCGAGCTGTGGGAACACCTGGTGCTTCTTTTACGACATTGGCAAAAGACTTCCCGAATGAGCTGGTTAGCCGAGTATGGGAGACCTTCGTATCTAGCCTTGTTGCGGTTCTTCCAGATGACCCACGTGGCGGCCGCTGCGACGATCTGGTGTCCGTGGGAGGCAGCGCCCCAGGAGACCGCAAGATCGTGGAAGCGCCCACTGTCCGACTCAATCCTACACAGATGGTTGAGGATCCTCCAGATTTGACCGGGTAAACCGCCCCGATAGAATATGTGGTCTATAGTCTCCATCTGACGATCCGCGCAACAATTACAAGCAGATGCTAGGCTGATCCCCAAGGTGTTAAGAATGTCGTCGGTCGGCAGTTTCTTCCTAATGATTCTCCACATAAGGAAGGACCACTTCTTAGGGATGCATGAATGCCAAAAGGGGGCAACGGACGGGTTCGGGTTCCCATTAATGCGGGCAACGCGTCTAGCCGACCGTATCGAGAATGCTCCCGAAGCCTCGAACGACCACCTCCATCCATCCTTTTCGATGCCGATTCTAACTCCGCAAAGGCGAATGCTCTCCACCGTATCATTTCCGGACCAATCACATATCTTGTCCCAGTTCCATTCGTTGCTACTGAGGTCCCACAGGTCGCTGATCTTGCAGTCTCTTGGGGTCTCTGTGATACTCGGGATCATGCTATCCCCTATCTATCGCTCCAGGAAAGGATTCGAAACACCGGTACCCAACTGGAGCCTGATAACAGGTTCGGCACTGTCTCGGCCATCGAGAATACGACGCCACGTCACCGAGGATCGACAATTGGAGATGGCAACCGATGGGTGAATGTGCTTGAAGTATCTGGCCTTCATAAACCTGGTCCATAAGTTGTTACTAGTCCGTAGATTCCACCACAGTTTCAACGAGAATGCTTTAACGATGTGGGAGAGTTTGGTAAAGCCCAGCCCCCTTCCTCGGTGGGGCGTGCCATAGAATCCTAACTCGCCTAGTGATGCTTGTCTTGGCCTTTGTCCTGCCCCCAGAAAAAAGTTACAAAAGGTCTGTTCGATCAAGATCAGAACCTTCTTGGGTGGGGAGCACATAGCCAAAGTGTGAATAGGAATTGAGGTGAGCACATGTTTGATGAGAATCATCTTGCCGCCAGGGGATAGGATGGCATTATGCCAGCCCTCAAGTTTTTTCCTAATTCTAGATAATAATTCCTCGAAGATGCCTGAGTTTGATTTTTCGTACACAAGTGGACATCCCAAGTATGTGAAGGGCGGATAGGCTACCTTGAATGATGTTAAGTGGGAGAGGTCGCGGGCGTACTCTCGGTTGAAGTTGTGGTGGGTGTAGATCACGCTCTTGGAGGTGTTGTTTTTTTGACCGGAGCATCTGGAGTATCTCTGCAGAGTGTGGTGCACCACTTCCACCGTGCCAATCTCCCCAGATGAGAATATGAGAACATCGTCGGTGAAGGCCAAGTGGGTGATGAAGGGACAAACCGCTAGAGGTGTGATAGTGCTGGAAGTTGGGGATGTTAATCATGTTGTTAAGATTTTTGCTCAACACGTCAGCTACAATGATGAAAACAGTGGAGGAGAGAGGGTCGCCTTGTCTAACTCCGCGAGTGGATTTGAAGAACCCTGCGGCCTGACCGTTGATAACTGTGGAGAACCACAAGTTGCTAATGGATCTCCACACAGTGTTGGTCCAGTTTTCCGAGAATCCGAAAGCTCTGAAGACCCATATAATAAACTGCCAATCCATTCTGTCGTAAGCTTTCTTCATGTCGAGTTTGATAACGATGTTGCCCCCTCTTGCTGGGAATTTCATGCAGGTGATTATCTCTTGAGCGAGCATGATGTTGTCCTGGATATTTCTACCGCGAATAAAACCGCTTTGCTCCTCGGAGATGATCTTTGGAAGAAGGTCGGCCATTCTGGTTACAATTATCTTGGAGATGATCTTGTTTGTGAAAGTGCATAGACTGATGGGGCGAAAGTCTCAGAATGATTCAGGGTTTGAATTTTTCGAAATAAGGATCAGTTTGGCGCTGGAGATGGCTTTGGGGTAAGTGGCTCCCTTGAAGAATGCGATGGCCGCCTCGGTGATGTCCTGTTTAATAATGTCCCAGCAAGTGCGAAAAAACACCCCCGAAAAACCGTCCGGTCCGGGAGCACTGTTCGCATCCAGGCCCCAAACAGCATCGGTCACCTCCTGCATGGTTGGAAGCAATTCCAGCTGATCATTGTCGGTGTCGCTGATGAGATGTGGTATGTGATTCAGGAAGAAATTGTCTTTGTAAACCGTCTCTTTGGAGAATAACTTGGAATAAAACTCCGCAGCGGCCGCTTGGATGTTGTTTTGGTCGGAGATGATGTTCCCATGTTCGTCGGTGATTTGATGAATCGAGAGCTTCTTTCTGCGACCATTGACGCAGTCATAAAAGTATTTTGAGTTTTTATCCCCATCGCTGTCCCATTTCAATCTCGCTTTCTGCTTCCAAAAATCAGTCTCCACTTTGATCCTGAATTTGAGCATAGCTTTGGTAAGGTTCATGGCCGTTCTAGCCGTCGGCGAGCGATCCCAAGCAAACCTAGCCTCTGCCCGAGAGACGTCGTCCTCTGCAACCCGCACAGCCTAAAAAATGTCCCCATAGGCTTGTTTGCTCCAGATGGTCAGGGCTTTCCTCGTTTCTTTAAGCTTGTTGCTCACCCGGACGAGGGGATCGGGTGATTCCACCCGGTTCCATGCGTCCGCAACGATGTTCAAAAATTGAGGGTGCTCGGCCCAAAAATTAAGAAATCGAAAGTTCTTCTTGACGGGATTGCAATAATTTTTAGTTTCAATCAACAAGGGAGCGTGGTCCGATTCTGTTGTGTTGAGGTGGGATAGGCTGGTAGTGATCCCCATTCCGTCCCAATGGACGTTCGTGAGGGCCCTATCTAAGCGGGAGTATTGACGGTGATCTCCATCTTGCATGTTGCACCAGGTGAAGGCATTGCCGGTGAACTGGAGAGGGGATAGTTGGGCGTTGAATATAAAGTTGTTGAAGTCTAGAATGGCAGATGTCGGCGGTGGACGCCCTCCAATTTTTTCCTCTCTGCTAGTGATTGCATTAAAGTCTCATATGCAAAGCCAGGGCGAGGTAATGTGGTTGGTGTGGATGTCAAGAAGATCATTCCATAATTGTTTCCGTTCTGCAATGACACAGCTGCCGTGCACTGCCGATAGGATTATGCGCTTAGGGAGTAAGGGATGTTCCACCCAGCAGGAAAGGGCCTGCAAGGAGTCGTGGATGACTCCGAAGTTGACGTCCTCCGTGCCTAGGATCCAGATGTCGTTACTACCAGCTATGGCCTGGGGGAGACCGAGCTGCAGTTGGGTAGATTTCAATCTTTTGAGTGGAATTTTGGGTTCGATAATAATAAGAATATCGATTTTGTGAAGCTTCCGAAGGGTGGAAATTCTCCTCAGAGTGGGTTTATTGGCCAGTCCACGGACGTTCCAGGATAGGATGTTAATATCGATTTTGTGAAGCTTCCGAAGGGTAGAAATTCTCCTCAGAGTGGATTTATTGGCCAGTCCGCGGACGTTCCAGGATAGGATGTTAATCATTAATGAGGATGGGAAGGGTGTTTTTTGTTCCGCCTGGAAGCGGATCTGGTAAGAATAGTTGGGTTATCTGCTGTTCCCGTCTTGTCTGTTTTCCTGCCCGATGTTGGTTTATCTGCCACTGTCGCAATTGGTATGTTGCTGGAGTTCGCTCGAAATTCGATGGTGGACTCACTAGGGTGGTCGATCTGATCTCCGGCGGAGTCCAGGATAAATTCCTCCGGAGGGATGGCCAGGGCGACATTGTTGCTGTCAAACTGTGTCAGGGTTGACTGGAGAGAAAAGCCTGCAGCTTGGATCTGAATTCCTCTCTGAACCTGGTCTGGTCCTCGGATCGCTAATGCTTCCACCACAGGATCTGATATAGTGATGGGTTGCTCTGCAGCAGTGGGCTCTTTGAGCTCCGCAGTGGTCTCCGAGTGTGGGATAATCTTGGTGATGTTGGGGTCAACAGAATCCTGCTGGTCCTCCTCATTGATAGTGTTGTCAACAAAGGAGGGTTCCGTTGGAGTGGCCTCATCTTCCGATTCAAGAGCATTAAACTTTTGAAGAGGATTAGAGCTTGGGTTTCGTTAGGGAATGAGATTTTGCTGGGACTTTCGACATTGTCGGAATGGCCGTCACTAGAACCAAATCTGGTATGCGTGTTCGGTGGTGGTAAGAAAGGAGACCGTGGAGTCCTCCCTCCAATTTCCTGCTGATCGTTCCGGGTCGATTTCTTCTTGAGTTCAGGGTGAAGACGGTGACAGTGCTTTGGGATGTGGCCGCGGAGCTGGCAGTGGTTGCAAAACAAATGTGGTTGTCATATACAACTTGCTGGGTGTGTGTGCGATTGCCGAGCTCAATACTGATGAAATTGGGGGGCTCAGAGGTGAGATCGAGTTCCACACAAAATTTGGCGTAGTTGGCCTTGGTGAGGTTGCTGGTTTCAGGGGCCGTGGCGACATACGTCCCGAAGGAGTTGGCAATGCGCCGAATGGCCGCTGGAACGAAGCAGATGAGTGGTAGGCTCGGCAGTGTCACCCAAACTGCGACCTTCGCTGAATCTGTTTGAGTACTAAAGCCGGAGGACCACTTGATGATCTTCATTTGGTGGGAGTCCACCCGACTTGTGCCTTTGGACCACACAGACCTGTGGTCAGCATCGGAAGAGAGGTGGAGAAGAATATGTCTGGGGTCGAGGGGGCGACACGATATTCTGCGGAGAGTCTCCAGCTGGCAATAACCTCCTGCACTCTGGCGATTTTGGGACAACCTGAGGAGAATTTGAGGACAAAGGTGTGGGGGAAGGAGGATGAAAGGGAAGTTAATTCCAAATCGGAGAATGGAATTGTGGGGATAGGGGATTCCTGCGAATACACGATATCTGGAAGATTGACGTCGGGGATGATGAGACCCTGCTGAGGAGCTAAGTCCGGGCGAAGGGTGGCGGCGTAGGAGGTCGGACCTACTCTAGAAGAGGATGGGAGCTGAGTCCCTCCTGAGGCGAGAGAGGGAGAAGGGGTCATCGCTGGAGCGGGGATAAGGGGTTCGAGAGCGGCAGATGTACCACCACCTTGGGACAAGAGTGATACGACGCCAGCGTTGGAGGGGGCAGCGGTCGGACTCCCGGCCGCAGTAGAAACGGAGGGCGCCGTGGGGGCGGCGGAAGGAGGGTTGGGAGCGCCTGCGCAGAGTAGGGCCGCTGGGGGCGAAGGGGATGAGAGGCCGGAAGCAGGCGGCAGGAAAGACTTAGAGGACGGCAGCAAGGGGGGAGGTAGCTGAGCTTGCAGGAGGTTCGACGGGGGATTCCACCGATAGAGGCAGGGCGGGAGAGGGGGCAGGAGGTGGAGGGAGGGAGATGCCAGCATGGGAGGAAGCGGGGAGAGGGGGTAGGGAAGACCCAGAGGACAAGGAGGGAGGGTCACCTCCTGCAGAAGGCGCAGGGGAGGGGGGGAGGATCCCCCCAAGGGTCGCCGTCACACAAGGGGAGGTGGAGGATCCACCCTGCTCCGTCGCTGGGGATGACTGCAAGAGGAAGGAACCCTCCCCACCCTCCTGCAATCTGCGCTCAGATCCCGCTTCTAAGTTGCGCAGAGAGGGAGCCTCCAGGTTGCGCACAGAGGGAGAACGCCAGCTGGCGAGTGGCCAAGCATAGATGGATTGCGCAGGTTGAAGGGGGTCCACAAGGGGAGCAGCGCCAGCTGGACCCATCCAATCCGTAGGGACTTGAGTCTCGCCAAGGAGCGCTGAAGCACCTGGGGGAGTAAAGAGGTGGTGGGACCCGGATGGGTAATGAGGTGGCAAAGAAAATATTGGATAGGATTGCGCACGGGGTTGGCTATCATAGAACCAGCGCGTTCCATTAGAAGAAAAGGAGGTCCACGCCTCGGGGACCGCGCCCCTGTCTCCTCCACCAAAGACGCTGGCGCAAGGAACAGACCAGCTGGCAGGAGCCCTTTCCGAGGAATTGGCAGCTGAATTCGAAATTTGAAAAGAGGCCTGCTGCCTCGGGAACCCGCGGATGAGCGCCCATCCCACATCTGGTCGGGCGGGAGACCGACGGCCGGCCAATACGTGGGGGAGGGGGTGGCGGTGAGTCCGGCGGAGGTCGCCCAGAACGCGGGTGAAGGGGAGACGGAGGGACCGGCAGCGGGCGCCCAAATCACGGTGGAGGGGGTGGCGGGGAGGCCGGGGGAGGGCGTCCAGAACGCGTGGGTGGCGGAGAGCCCGTAAATGCCGGCCGGGGGGGCTGAGGGTCCAAGATAGGGCGGCGGTGAACTGAGGGCTGAAGAGGGTGGGGAGATGGAATCGATTGGGACGTCTGAGGAGGACGGAGGGAGCCCAACCAGGGATAAACATCCGGCCGGCCAGAGGGGGAGGGGCGACGCCATCGCCGGAGGCGGACGGGACGGAGGGGGGGATCCCTAGGAGGAGCCCAAGCCGGAGCAGCACGAGGACGAAGCTCCTCTCATACCAGCGCAAAAATATATATATATATATATATATGGGGACCTTGATATATATATATATATATATATATATATATATATATATATATATTATAAAAACCCTCCTTTTATTAAACACGGCTCAGAGCCGAAACAGACCATGTATACAAGGCGCAAAAGCAAAAGCCTATACAAGTATACCGTAAAAGGGATGTAAGAGGGAGGGGAGGGCCAACTCGACCCCGCTAAGCTAGGGGATCGAGGACCAGAATGCTTTCGGGCTGTGGGAGCACAGGATGCTCCTTTTGCTACATTGCCATAATATTTCCTTAATGAGCTGGCCGGTTGAGTATTGGTGACCTTAATATCTCGCCTTGTTGTGATTCTTCCAAATCGCCCACGTAGCGGCCACTGCAATGATCTGGTGGCCGTGGGAAGCTGAACTCCATTTGTTCGCCAGATCGTGGAAGCGTTCACCCCCAGGAACTATACTGAAGTGTCGGTTGAGGGTCTTCCAAAGTTTTCCCGGCAGACTCCCCTCCCTAAAGATGTGGTCAATAGTCTCCTCCTGACGGTCGATATAGCAATTGCAAGCTGACGCTAAGCTAATCCCGATGGAGTTAAGGATTTCGTCCGTCGGTAGTTTCTTCCTGATGACTCTCCATAAGAACAACTACTTCATAGAGATGCAGGAATGCCAATAGCACGCAAGGGTGTGATATGACTGACCGTCCCTCTGGATAGCGCATCTCGTCGATCTAACCGAAAATGCCCCTGAGACCTCAAGCGTCCACCTCAACCTGTCGTCCTCGCGACTGAGGCTAAGCCCGTGCTTACGGATGCTGTCAGTTGTTTCGTTACCTGACCATTCTTGAATCTTGTTCCAGTTCCAGTCGTTGTTAGTGGGGTTCCACAAGTCTCTGATCCTCCTGTTGCTAGGGTTCGTCGCCAGATACGGAATTAAGTTGTCTCCAAGCCATCTCTCCAGGAATGGATCTGATTTGCCGCCGCCCAGATGGAGTCTAATTGCCGACTTCGCGAGGTCGCATCCGATTAGGATACGCCGCCAAGCCGCAAAGGCCCTGCTGTTGGCAGTGGCTACTGATGGGTGGATATGTTTAAAGTACCTGGCTTTCATAAACCTGGTCCATAAGTTCTTCTTCGTGCGGAGGTTCCACCACAATTTCATCGAGAATGCCTTAATGATGTGTGTGAGCTTGGAGAATCCCAGACCCCCATCCTCTGTGGGTTGAGCCATGGCTTCCTATCTAGCCCAATGGTGTTTGTCTTGACCTTTATTGTGCCCCCAAAAGAAATTACAGAAGATTTGCTCGATCAAAGAGAGGACTTTCTTAGGCGGGGAACACTGTCACGACTCGCTCCCGAATAACCGGCTACGAGTCGGACATGCCCAGCCATTGTCATTAGACACAACAAAGTAAGTTGTACCAATCTAGGGAAACTAACCAGATATCAAGACAAGTATGAAACACAGCATCTATAAATGTATCCCAGAGTAAAGTATAAGTATCAGAATTTATTATATTCCAGAAATGATAGAAGTCTACTAGTCTCAATATATGGAAATAATAGGAAAAACTAAGGAAATCTCTAGGCTTCTGCAACCTCTAAGTTATGAGCAGCCCCAGCTAGCTCTCCTGCATCAATAGGCACTTCGCCATAGAATGTGTCACACAAGGCCTCCAACTCACCTGCAACTTATCCAGTCATGAACGGAGCTAGTATATCCAGATAAATAAACATGTACATCATGGTATGAATCAAGAAAATAGGAATAAATATAAAGTATAGGAAATGAGAACAAGACATAAACTGAACAGAAAATACTGGAAGTAAAACAGGGAACATAGTAAGAGTCCTGAGCATGAAATACAATCTGAACATGAAGTATAACCTGAAATACAGCCTGAATATGAAATACAACCATGAAATCCTGAAATACAAACTGAATCCTGACATGTTCAATAATGAAATACATCTAGATTGTGATCGGCTTGGGTAGATGCAATGAACCTGAAATGGTACGGCTTTGGCCCCGCGTGCACGGTGCGGGACCCAAGCTATTCACATGAGTAGTAACAGGGTTTCATCACATATCTATAGTATTTCCCCTCCCAGACGCAAATGATACATGGAACATGAAACCAGACAATATCGTGATATATCGTGTCATCAAGGAGATACAAGAATGGATGTGAAAGACATGAGAAATGAACAAATCCGAGGATTATACTTGCCTTGCTCCGGGTGATCGAGAAAGGGTAGTAAAGCTGGATGTCCTCCTGTTTTAGAATTTAAGTACAAAATGATTAACATCTAAACATAGCTATTTAGCTAAAACTCACTTTCATAATCTAGGTATCTAAAATGAAACTAATCTATTCTGAAACATGATATTTCTAAGCATAACACAAGTCTAGCCTAAGCCAAAATCCAAATGGCAGATTCATAAATATACTAATTGGTTTCATAAATATATATTACACCAGGTATTTGTGGGCCATCAAGGTCATTCTACCTAAGCTTGCTATAAAAGATTTGAAAGATACATAGGACCTGACAATAGTTATCCTTCATCCTAGCCTAAAGTTCTATATTAGTCTCTATTCTACAGGACAACCAGACTGCTCTTAGTGCCTCAGTTTCATATCATGATAAAAATCAGCAGTTCAAAGATACCCAATTTGGAATTTAATCACAACATTTGAGAAGGATGGAGGATGTTGTGACAATCTCATGTGTCAACTCAAGTTGGAACCCAAGTTTAGAGCTGCAGTAACAGTACAAAAATACCAGGTTTGTGGGACTGATACTTAAACAGAATCCACACTTGCTGCCACAGGAAATCAGTTAGCCAAACTGCAGATGCATCTCAATAACCTACACAAGCACAGCCTATCTTGGCTGACAGGAGGTTACCAACCTTAGCTAAACATTTTATCTAACCAAAACCCCCATCTAGAATCTAACCTATTTAACTTACTCAGCATTCAATTGAGAAATGCTACAACACTTATTAATTTCCAAAACAGAGATCTATATTACAGTCCCAGAGAACTATAAGTTAAAACAATCATCTTAGGTTCCAGATGTTTGCCATTGATTGTAAAAGTACAGAACAATTATCGGAGGACTGAACTTAGACTCACAATACAAACTCGCTCGTACAAAGAAAGCCTAGGGACGAAAACCTAGGTACAGCAGTCTAAGTACGATTGTTTATTTTAGATTCTGGGGGGTGACGATAGAGGCTCGGGAAAGCGACGGCCGCTCTGCCTTACTCCTTGGACGATCGGTACGCAGCCTTGACTCGGGGAAGATCTGCTTGGTCGTTGACGAAGAAATGCCTTCTTGCTCTCTCTCTGATTGCTCTCCTGGCTTCTCTCTCTGTGTATATTCTTCTCTCTGACTATGGAGGAAGTCTCTCTGTGTATACGTATTCTTCTCTCGTTTTTTTCTTTTTGTATATCTCTCTATATATCTCTCACAAGGGAATGACACCTTGCTATTTATAATAGTGGGATGTGATCACTAGGGTTGCCAATGATTAGCTCTTGGAGATGGCGGCGGCCTGGGGATTGATCAAATCAGGCCGTTCGTTTCTGATTGTGACGAATCAGAACCATTAAGGGTAGATTACACCAAATCCCCATTAGCAATTAATGCTGATTGGCATAAATTTTCCTTATAATGATTCTCTAATATCTGCGAATAGATCAAATTTATTCTCCTGCCACGTGCCCCAGATCATTGGGATTCGACCCGATCTTGGATTGCCACAAATCTGGGAGATTGATCGGCTGAGGACACGTGTCCTGAGAGCCAATGGTGAGACTGGAACCGCATGCAGATTGGGCCGCATGAGATTTGGGCCGCATGAATTTTGGGCCGCATAAGACTTGGGACACGTGTCAGGGCTGTCTGGGCAGTGGCCCCCTCCTTCAGACTTCTGAACCATATGATGAGCCGCATGAACCGCATAATGGTGTGTCTGCTTGAGCCGCATGGGCATGATCTTCTTGAGCCGCATAGGGATGATTCCACTCGAGCCGTATGGTACAGCTTCACTCTGAACCGCATGGAAAGTCTTCACTTCGAGCCGCATAAGCACACCCACGTGGCAGGGCCACGTGGCATTTTGTTGCTCTCGGGGGATCGTGTCAGAGATTTCTTTCTCTCCCCTAGAGATTCATCATCATGACAGAGTCATAATTACCTGCTTTGGTGTCAGGTCTGTCAACTTTTCAGAGGAGTCAGCCGTCAAAGCAATTAATGCAGCATGGATCGGAGGGGAGCACTGTCACGCCACATGTCTTCTGAGCCGCATGGAATACCTCCGGCCGCATAGCTCCTTGTGCCACTTGATACCCCAAGCCGCATGGGCTTTCAGCACCGTATGGGTCTTTCCTGGCCGCATGAGTCATTTTCTTTAGTATTTTCCATGCTTCTACAGGACCCCCTTCAAAGTTTTCAATTTGTAAAATTGAAATACTTTGAATAAGAAGCATGGCCGTGCTCTTCTAACCGCATATGAAACCCTGACCGTATAGAGATCTTGGCCGCATAGATTGTTCAGCCGCATAGCTTCTCGCCACGCCATTATGTCATGCATGCAAACCTTTTTGGGACAGGATCCTAGGAGTTTCTGACCTCTAATTAACTAGTCAGTATCGATAGCCGAAGAGTCGACTAATTTGTACGAAGCGTCGGTCTTGGTCCTCCTTTCTCTATAAATGGAAGGGTATTTAGAAGGATTTCTCTCTTAGACACTTTCTGATTAAGATTTCTGTCTTGCTTTCTTCTTCCAACTGACAAACCACGATGGCACCTAGGGCTTCCAAGGCAGTGAAGAAGGTTGTGGCTAGGAGCAGGAAGTCGGCTTCGCCTTCAATTGCCGCACCCCCCGTTCGTCTTGATGTTCATGTTATCGTCGAAGGTAAGGACTGTGCGGAAGATTGGGTGCTCTTGGTATTGAGAAAAGAATTGTCGTAGAGCAGCTGGGCTCCTGGGGCATGATGAGGTGATAGGTTTGTGTTAAGAAATTTAGCTGAGGATATTTGTGGGCCTATTACCCTTGGCATACCCTGGTTTAGGATACGGATAATAGGATGAAGGGGAACTGGCATACTTGCTCAGAGGTAACGAGGACATGGCAAGTAGGAAAGTTTTTTGAACGTAGAGTCTTCCTACTCAGAGGTAATGAGTACATGGCAGGAGCGAACTCGACGGAGGGTATTGGTGGTCAACAGAGGACATTTGTGGTCAACAGAGGACATTTGTGGTCAACAGAGGATATTTGTGGTCAACAGAGGACATTTGTGGTCAACAGAGGACATTTGTGGTCAACAGAGGACATTCGTGGACCCATTACCCTTGGCGTACTCCGGTTGTGGGTACAGGTAATAGGTCGAAAGGGGATCATCATACTTACTCAGAGGTAATGAGGACATGGCAAGTATGAAGGTTTCTTCGACGGAGCCTTCCCATTCAGAGGTAATGAGGACATGACAGGAGTGGGCTCAATGAAGGAGGGTACGTAGAATAACTCAGAGGTAGTGAGGACATGGAAATTCTATGTAGGGGTGATTTGTTTTTGGCGGAAATGGGACGACTCAGAGGTGATGAGGACATGGTCGTCTTGGAAATTTGTGGATCCGTTACCTTTGTTGTGCACTGGGAGTGCAGGTATTAGATCGTGAGGGAGGATCTCTTGTAGGAAGAAAGTTCAGCGGTATGATTATACATAACTTTCTTTCAAAAGAGTGACCGGGATGTAAGTTCAGGGGTACCGATGGGCACATAACTCGACAATCCATGAATATTGGAATCAAAGTGTAAGTTCAGAGGTACCAGCAGGTACATAACTTGGGAATTTGGGATATGTTTATGGAAGAAGGGCATGAGTTCAGCGGTACACGCGGGTACATGACTTGAAAATCTGTGAATGTTGGAATCAAAGTGTAAGTTCAGAGGTACCAGCAGGTACATGACTTGGAAATTTGGGTTATGAGTTCAGCGGTACAAGAGGGTACGTGACTCGATAAGTTAGAAAATTAGGGGGTTGAGTTCAGTGGTACCAGCGGGCACATAACTCAAAACTCTGGAAAATGTTGTTTAAACATAGTATTTCTTCAGGAACTTGCCGTTGACGGGCAACATGAGCAAGTCTCCGTTCTGCTTGGCGAGGCGGTAAGCACCATTGGAGAACACGGCCTCGATGATAAATGGGCCTTCCCATTTTGGCTGGAACTTGCCGGTGGTCTTGTGAGTCATGACCATTGGCCTCCTGACTGCCAAAACAAGATCGCCCACTTGGAATGTTCTGACTTTGACCTTCTTGTTGAAGGCTCCTGAGATGCGTGCTTGGTATAATTCGATCCTTTGCTGAACTAGGAGGCATTTTTCATCTAAGGCCTCTAACTCTTGTAGTTGACGTCAGTAGTTATCATCCGTTGTCAATTGATAAGTGAGGGCGACTCGGAGTGAGGGAATCTGAGTCTCTAATGGGAGAACTGCCTCACTCCCGTACACCAGAGAGAATGGTGTATTCCCGGTGGCTGTTCGAACCGTGGTACGATAAGCCCATAAGCACTCGCCGAGCTTCTCGTTCCAGTCGCATTTGTTGGAGGAGACAAATTCCTTGAGGAGTTTAATGATTGTTTTGTTGAATGCCTCTGCTAACCCATTTGCTGTCGGGTTGTATGGTGTCGAAGCGACATTCTGAATGCGGTGTTTGTCGCAGAATCGGTAGAATGTGTGGCTTATAAACTGCGGACCATTATCATGGATGATCCTTCGGGGCAGTCCAAAGCGGTAGATGACGTGGTGCTTCAGGAAGCTGATTACGTTCGAAGTCTTGACTTCGGCGAGTGGGACAGCTTCTGCCCACTTTGAGAAGTAATCAGTGATCGCAAGTATGAAGCGATGTCCTCGGAAGGAAGGTGGGATGATTGGACCAATGATATCCATTCCCCATGCTTCGAATTGCCAGGACGCCACTGTCGGATGTAGAAATTCGGATGGTTGGTGAATGAAGTCTGCGTGGACTTGGCAGGCCTTGCATTTTCGGGCATAATCTATTGCATCGGCCACCATCGTGGGCCAGTAGTAGCCCATCTGGCGAAGGCGGTCTTGCAGCTTAGGGCCAGGCTGATGGGCCCCGTAGACACCGTCATGAGCCTCTCGTACGGCTTCTTTAGCTTCTGCGTTCGACAAGCACCGAAGTAGTAATCCGTCGTAGGAGCGACGATACAGCATTTTTGTCTCTCTATCGTAGAAGAATCTGAGAGAACGTCGTCTGATAGAAGTAGCCTCCTTCGGGTTCTTGGACAGGATGTCGTAGACCATGAAGTCTATGAATGGTTGTCTCCAGTCTGGCACTTCGTCGATCATCTGAGCAGAATAACTCGCCATGGCTTGAACGTTGTTCTTGGGGCAGACCAGCTCATGGCCGATTACATCGACCGAATGATGAGAGTGGTTTGGCACTGCTAGGGAAGCAGCCAGGCCTGCTAGGGCATCAGCTTCGATATTTTGGAGTCTGGGGACGTGTTCGATGAAGAATCCCTCGAATGATGAGATAATGTTGATCGCTATTTGGTGGTAGGGGATCATGTCTTCATGGCGGACTTCGTACGTCCCCCGAATCTGGTTGACGATTAATTGCGAATCGCCGTATGCTTCAAGGTATTCTACCCCCAGTTCTCTTGCGAGTTGGAGGCCAATGACCAAAGCGTTGTACTCGGCCACATTGTTAGAGCAGGGTTCCGTGTGAGAGTAGGCACGATTGATCACTAGCCCGGTAGGAGAGACCAATACTACTCCGACTCCGACGACGATGTTTCCCTTGGGTCCGGTTCTTGAAGCGCCATCGAAGAACATCCGCCATATGTTATCGTGGGTGGTTGTATTTGAGTCGGCAACCTCATCTGGGATTTTTTCGTATATTCTGGATGATTCCGATCCTGGATGGGCCACCAAAAAGTCTGCCAGGGCTTGACCTTTGACAGCCTTCTGCGTGACGAAGATCATATGATAGGGGGACAACAATATCGCCCATGTAGCGAGGCGGGAGCTGAGTGCCCCTGGTTTGGTCATGAGGACCCTGAGAGGGTTGATTCGTGAGATCACATGTATGGTTTGCCCCGTGACATAGTGCCGCGTCTTTTGAATGGCGAATACCAGGGCGAGGCATTCTTTCTCCACAGCAGTGTATCGGTGTTCGGGCCCGACCATCATTCGGCTGAGGTAGTAAATGGCCTGCTCGTGGCCTGCGTCGTTGTTTTGTGCCAGCAGGGCACCGAGGGAGTGTTCCATTGCTCGTACATAGAGCAGGAATGGTTTTCCAGGGACCGGGGCCACCAGGACTGGAGGATTTGATAAATATTCTTTGATGTCATCGAAAGCGCGCTGGCATTCCTCGTCCCATACGAATGAGACTCCCTTCTTCATGAGGTGGGTGAACGGTCGGCATCGCCCGGAGAGGTTGGAAATGAACCTCCTGATATAAGCTAGCTCCCTTGGAGGCCTCTAAGTTCACAGAGATTTCTCGGGGGACCCATCTCCATGATTGCCCTTGTTTTCTCGGGGTCTACATGGATACCCCGTGCAGTGATGATGAAGCCCAAGAACTTCCCGTTGGATACGCCCAAGAACGATTTTGTAGGGTTCATCTTCAGATTGTGGGCTCGCATTAAGTTGAACACCGTTCTCAGGTCTTGCAGATGATCTTCCTTACGGCAACTCTTGACGGCGATGTCGTCGACATAGCATTCTACTGTCTTGCACAAATGTTCTCTGAAAATGATACTCATGGCTCGCTGATATGTAGCCCTATTATTCTTTAGACCGAATGGCATGATTGTGTAGCAGTATGTGCCAATCGGGGTTCGAAATGAGGTGTGCTTTTCGTCGTCGGGAGACATCTTGATTTGATTGTACCCCGAGAATCCATCCATGAATGACATACGTTCAAAGCCGCATGTATTGTCGATCATGATGTCTGTGATAGGAAGGGGAAATTCATCTTTGGGGCATGCCTCGTTCAGGTTGCGGAAGTCGATGCAGATTCGAATCTTCCCATTTTTCTTGAGGATGGGTACTATATTGGCGACCCAATCAGGATGTTGCTCTTTACGAATGAAGCCACTGACTATTAGCTTGTTGACTTCGGCTTTAATCGCGTCCATGATGCCTGGGCGGAAGCGTCGTTGTTGCTGCTTGACTGGCTTTGCATCTGGCCGTATATTAAGTTTGTGGAGAGCGATGTCAGGATTTAACCTCGGCATGTCTTCATAGCTCCAGGCGAACACATCAATGTATTCTCTGACAAGTTCTAACAGCGACTCTCGTTCTTCGTCAGTTAGGCTTTTACTGATAAAGATCGGTTTTGGAGAAGATTCGCTGCCGAGATCCACTTGTATGACCTCATCTTCAGTAGGAGGTTCTCTCAGTTCGAACCGCTTTTCCCATTGTGCGTCTAATTGCTGGGCCCATGGCTCTAGCTCAAGGATTTCGGGGATGTCTTCGTCTTCCTCGTAAGTGTCGGTGAATGCCATGTTGACTGCCATGACTTGTCTGAACACATCTCCGATGCTGGTATCTGAGTCAGAAGTCGGTGATCCGGTTGAATGCGACTGTCAGTCGCATTCTTCATCTGAGCTTTCAGGGGTCGTAGTAGGCGTTACATACCCTAAACCGCATCGGGTTTTGTTATAGTAGTTCCGTGGTTTGCCCGCCGGGGCTGGCGTCTTCAAAGGTAATCGTCGTCCAGTGCCGTAGTTCAGTCCTGGCGTTGTCTCTAGATCATACCCCTTTTTCTGCATAAGATATTTGGATTGAGGGCTATAGAGATACAGAGGCAGTCTTCCAGCATCTGACCCGAAGTCGACTTCTTCCATGGCGAGGGAATGCGGGTTATTCGTCCGGCCGAAGCTGATTGGGTGGTCCCCTCCCTCGATTATTCGGTAAGCGTCTTCTACTAGAGTAAGTTGGATAGCGGTGTACACATTTGTCACCTGTGTATGTAGGTGAGTGCCTATACCGTGTTCTATAGCATACATTGTACACAGCTTATTGAGCTCGGTGTAGTTCAAAGATAACCCTTTATTGATGAAGTAAGGTATCTTTTCTAGAGGGATTACATCATCTGCGGAGGAAGCGTCAGTGTGGGCAGCCACATACTTGGCTAGCTCTGGTTCCTCTTCGGCTACCCCCTGTGTGAATGAAGATTGAGAGGGCGTCCTAGTCAGCTTGATCTTCAGAGGTTCAACTGACGGAGCGGAGCGTGGGGTTGTCGGTAGACTAGCAACCCCCAGTCTGGCACTTGATGTGGAGCGAGGGGTGGCTGGTTCGCTTGAAGTGTCAGACCTCGTATCGGGGTGACGACCTTTCTTAGGCAGGCGTATCGTCAGAGGTCTATCGGAGGGATTGAGCTTCTCTGTTTGGGATTGACCGACTCTCGGCAATCTGATGGTAAGTGGCCCTGTCCTGGGTCTCGGTACCTGGCCGGACCTTGGCAGCCGGATTCTCAACTGCTCTTCCTGTGCCGAGAGGCTGATCGCGTCCTTACGCAGTGTGGCCGTAAGGGGTACGGAATTGCCTGGTTTGCGAGCCTGGAGGTGGATTGTCAGAGGTTCTTCTGATCCCGTGGTTGCTTCAATATCAGTTTGTTTATTTCCTCCTTCAAGGTGCCTCTTCGACTTTTCGTATAGGCAGGAGTCCGAGTAATAAGATTCGACCCCTTTGAAGGGATCGATGTCAGCAAATTCTGTCCTCACGAAGCCGTACTTGTCGACATATTTGAAGCATTGGTGTAGCGTGGAAGGCACGATCATGTAATCGTGTATCCAAGGGCGCCCCAGAAGGATATTGTATGAAGTGTCGGCATCTATGACGTAGCAAGTGACTTCTGATTGGAGATCGCCAATCTGACATTTCAGACGGATCTTCCCGATTGGGTAGCTCCTGTCCGAATTGAACCCGCTGATGGCGGTATTTGTAGGGGTCAGGCGATGCATCAGGATGCAAAGATGATGCAGTAGTCCTTTTGGAATGATGCTTATGGAAGACCCAGGGTCAATGTGCATCCGGTCCACCTTTATGTCGCCGATGTAGCCTGTGTAGTATAATGGGCGATCGTGTAGATTAGTCTTGATGAGCATGTCTTGTGGAGTGAAGACGATGTTGGGTATTGCTCCCGTACAGGCACTGTCTTGGAGGTCTGCGGGCTGATTTTCTCCCGTGAGGTTGACCTGAGCCAGGTACGCGTCGGCATTTTGAAGTGCATCGCTCAAAGCTGTGCGGACATCCTTCGAGAGCCTCAGGAGTTCATATAAGGACAATTTGGCCGGTGTATTGGCCAATTGTGCCAAGATGTCGAAGTTGTAGGGCCTCTCCAGCCCCTGAGATGTTTCCTTTCGGAGGGATTTATCGAAGCGAGTCTCCTTCCACCTAGGCTTGTCGGTCGTCGAAGGCTGAGCCGGTCCCAGAGCATCCGTGGTAGTGGGCGGATGATCATCAGTCGAGTTTTCAGCCACAGGTTGAGATTGTGCTCCGGATCGAGTAACAACGGCCGTGACTTCCTCTTTGTCTGCTGAGGTGGTACGGCAGGATCTGACTTTTCCACTTTTCTTTTTAGAAGATGGAGTGGACTGAGTTACCTCGTAGACTAGGTCCGGATGGACCCACATGATTTCCCCTCGTGAGGTGGTGAGGGGTACTAGACCAGCAGCTTGAGCAGGCGGGAGATTAGCAATCTCCATCGTTGCCAGAGGGATGGGTATAACCCCGTCCTTGGTCTCTGTTGGAGGGAAGCTGCCGAATTGTACGGACACCATATTGGCTGCCACGGTTACCTCCTCGAAATTGATGGCCAGAGCGTTCGAATCGATGAGGTTTTGGATATATCGTTTCAGTTGGTAGCAGTCGTGCGTAGCATGATGGACGTAGCGGTGGTAATGGCAGAACTTTGGGTTCTCCAGATCAGCCGGCCGAGGCTCCCGTCTGGGTGGAGGAAGCTGAATCCTATCTCCTTGTATGAGCATGTCCAAGATAGGCTTGACATGACCGTCTTCAAAAGAGTAAGTGATTTGAGGCCATTGTTTGTCCGCAGGTTGCGACTCAGCCTTCTGGGCTGTATCGGCCACCATAGCCTGCTTGCCTCTGTTGTCCCGGTTGTTGGAGGGGCTACCCCCATTGTCGTTGGTGGTGCTGGGACGCTTGCCCTTGTTCTCTCCCTCTGAGATATGTAATCCCAGTTGGCGAGCCTTCTTTAATCGTTCTTCGGCACTTGTAGCACTAATGATAAAAGCCTTCCAGTCCTTGAATTGACTCTCGCCCATCCAGAGACTGATTGTTGGGAGTAGTCTCTTTTGGCAAATTTCGATCAAGGAAGAGTCCGGGTTGCCAGATGGTAACTTTATTGCGGTTTGACAAAACCGCTCAATGTAATTCCTTGTCAGCTCTTTCTCTCCTTGAATGACGTCCATGAGGGTAGACATCGTGACATCCTGCCCTACCTCATAGAACCTCTCCAAGAACAGGCATTTGAAGCCAGCGAAGGAATGGATGCAATTGTCCGGCAGGTTGCGGTACCAATCGAAGGCGACTCCTTCAAATGCCCCAATGAATAACCGTGTGAGGATAGCGTCATCATGGGGCAGATGGTCGGTAGTGACCTCAAAGTAAGTGATGTACCGACTTGCTGAAGTCTTGCCATCATATGGGTTGATATTGAACGACTTATATCTTGGTGGAAAGGGAACATCCCTCCATTCAGCAGGATATGGTTGCCGTATCCTGAGGTCTTGAGTGTTTTCTCGGGCGTAGAACATTGCTCGGAGCTCCTGAACCTCTCTTCTTACTTCTCGGGCCTCATCTGTCACGGTAGGGGCCGTTATCTCGGGAGGATTGTTGCCCGGGTTCGGTGCCGCTGAATTTGAATCTACGTTGATTGCGGGACCCGTGCTTGTCTGGCCAGGTGTCACCCCTTGCAGATTAGGAAGCGCCGCTTTGATCTCGTCTACAGACTTGACCAAGGCATGCAATATAGCCTCCAAAGTGTCGATGCGCTGGCGATCACTGGAACCGCCTTGATTGCTGTCTGTCATGAACACCGTCTTCACATGAGGAGTGACGGAAGGAGTGGTGGAGGATGTACCCTCCGAGTCGTACCCGTGCATCGAGAAATCATCAAGATATGTGGGGATGTTCTCTTCAGGTTCGGACTCGGAAGGAACACTACCCCCGGCTTCGGAGCTTGCTTCGTCTAGGATGTCCTTGGGGACGTCGGTATCTGTTGTATCCGTCGGAGGATTTGCTTCCTCCAGTCCGTATTCCTGGAATGTCGGATTGTCGTGGATGTTTGGAGGAGTGCTACCCCCAGTTCCGACGACCCCCAATGTTGCAGACGACGAACTTCCTACTGCAGCAGTTTTCGTCTTCGAACGGGTGTATTGAAATACTCTAGTGGCGGATAACCCTTTAGACGACGGTTTCTTAGCTGCAGTAGTTGACACCTTTGGGCTGGAGATGCTCGTTTTCTTCCCTCTTCCATTGGCGAGAACTTTCTGTGCGGACTTGCAGGAGACAACAGGAGGTGCCTCGTCTTCTGAGCTCGGGTGATGTAGTCTTTGGAAGACGGATGGCCGGTCTTCCGTTACCGCCGCGTTGCTGCAACAGCAGTTGACGATGATCTGGGTGCATTGATGTCCATGTGAGGGCTCTTTACACCCCGAAGCTCCTTCTCTTTTATTGCGTTTGTGGAGGATAACCTCACGCAGGTCAGAGGAACCACTTTGTCTGTTTGCCGCCGGGGACTGGACTTGAGTGGTTTTATACAACTTCCCATCAGAGGCCCGCGTGATAATCAGCGGGACGCCCCGATAGTCAGAGGTTGGGGCAGTCGTCTGGACTTGATGAGCCTGCGCTGCCCTAGACTTCCTCCTTTTAGCACTTGTGGGTGCGTAATAGGAGGAGTCTAAGTCGAATACCACAGAGTCTGGATTATCATCCAGAGAATGATAAGAGTCAGGACCGCATGAAAGCCGATCGAAGACTGATCGAGAGAAGCGTGGGACGGACGCTATGTGGCTAGCATTGGGTACCGTGCAGGCTGTCTGCATGCGGCTGTCTTTTGTTGTAGGATGAGTCTTTATGAGGCTAGGAGTCACGACCGTGCAGGCTGACCGCATGCGGTTGGCATCTGTGGCCGCATGGGTTTTCTGCAAGCGATTGACTTTAATAGCCGCATGAGTCTCATTCGTGCGGTTGGCAACTGTAGCCGCATAAGTTTTGCGGCTGACAGATGTGGCCGCATGAGTTTTCTTTATGCGGTCGGCGGTTGTAGCCGCATGGGCTTTCTCCCTGCGGCTAATACTCTTCTGCGGCTCGGATCGCGTAGAGTTCCTCTTTGCCCCTGCAAGTCCAGCATCATAGTGTTTTCTTCTGCCGGACTTGGGGACAGCAGAGTTGTCTACGGTTTGAAGTGGGGCCGCAGGGGAGTCTTTCTCGCCATCTTGAGCAATAGAGAGCACCCCATCAAGGGCTTGCGGAGGAGCAAATGATTTTGGCCTCCACTCTTTGCGAGCCTTTATGGTGCGGGTGCGCTTCTGGACCGGGCCAGTGCTACCTTCGGAGAGCATCTCTTCGAACGCCTGTTGGTCGAAGTGTACGACCATCTTCTGTTGTATAGAGCCAAGTTTGGCTGCGTCCGATTGCGTCACCAACTCCTCAGCCGTGGAGAAGTTAGTCCCCAGCAGAGTCGCCATCGTGTTTGCCATTGATTGTAAAAGTACAGAACAATTATCGGAGGACTGAACTTAGACTCACAATACAAACTCGCTCGTACAAAGAAAGCCTAGGGACGAAACCTAGGTACAGCAGTCTAAGTTCGATTGTTTATTTTAGATTCTGGGGGGTGACGATAGAGGCTCGGGAAAGCGACGGCCGCTCTGCCTTACTCCTTGGACGATCGGTACGCAGCCTTGACTCGGGGAAGATCTGCTTGGTCGTTGACGAAGAAATGCCTTCTTGCTCTATCTCTGATTGCTCTCCTGGCTTCTCTCTCTCTGTGTATATTCTTCTCTATGACTATGGGGGAAGTCTCTCTGTGTATACGTATTCTTCTCTCGTTTTTTCTTTTTGTATATCTCTCTATATATCTCTCACAAGGGAATGGCACCTTGCTATTTATAATAGTGGGATGTGATCACTAGGGTTGCCAATGATTAGCTCTTGGAGATGGCGACGGCCTGGGGATTGATCAAATCAGGCCGTTCGTTTCTGATTGTGACGAATCAGAACCATTAAGGGTAGATTACACCAAATCCCCATTAGCAATTAATGCTGATTGGCATAAATCTTCCTTATAATGATTCTCTAATATCTGCGAATAAATCAAATTTATTCTCCTGCCACGTGCCCCAGATCATTGGGATTCGACCCGATCTTGGATTGCCACAAATCTGGGAGATTGATCGGCTGAGGACACGTGTCCTGAGAGCCAATGGTGAGACTGGAACCGCATGCAGATTGGGCCGCATGAGATTTGGGCCGCATGAATTTTGGGCCGCATAAGACTTGGGACACGTGTCAGGGCTGTCTGGGCAGTAGCCCCCTCCTTCAGACTTCTGAACCATATGATGAGCCGTATGAACCGTATAATGGTGTGTTTGCTTGAGCCGCATGGGCATGATCTTCTTGAGCCGCATAGGGATGATTCCACTCGAGCCGCATGGTACAACTTCACTCTGAACCGCATGGGAAGTCTTCACTTCGAGCCGCATAAGCACACCCACGTGGCAGGGCCACGTGGCATTTTGTTGCTCTCGGGGGATCGTGTCAGAGATTTCTTTCTCTTTCCTAGAGATTCATCATCATGACAGAGTCATAATTACCTGCTTTGGTGTCAGGTCTGTCAACTTTTCAGAGGAGTCAGCCGTCAAAGCAATTAATGCAGCATGGATCGGAGGGGAGCACTGTCACGCCACATGTCTTCTGAGCCGCATGGAATGCCTCCGGCCGCATAGCTCCTTGTGCCGCTTGATACCCCGAGCCGCATGGGCTTTCAGCGCCGCATGGGTCTTTCCTGGCCGCATGAGTCATGTTCTTTAGTATTTTTCGTGCTTCTACACCAGACTGATACATTCAGTCTTCACTGGGACAATAATATAGCACTGTGTTGAATCAGGGCACACATTCAATCTTGTTCAGCTGATACGATATCCCTATGTAAAATGATGCAATAAATTCTAACACCAATCAAATCAGTCCTTAAAATCAGTTAAGCCTTAAGACCATTGCAACTCCAACCTAACATCAATCATTTAGGAAATCACTCGAATGTATCAACAATGGCCTAATACTTGCTATACCATCTCAATGTCTGCACAGGGCATCTAAAGCTCTGATCCTAAATAGCCCTTAATGGTTCACTGATACCAAGCTATTGCTTGCCACAGGAAACCCAGGTTCAAAGACCAATTCCTAATTAAGTTATATGCTGCACAGGACATCTAATTAGGACAGGGAAAGGTTCAGTCCAGTCCTTCAATATTAACCAATTCAATGTTGTTCCGCTCACAACATTCAAGAGTTAACCCAAGCTGTCCAAGTTACTGTCCTAAATCGAACAGTCCCAAAAATGTGATTGATACATCAATCCACAGTAGTTGATACTGTTAAAAAAACCAACACAAATCTAGATGCAAGTCAGTCCTGACATCAATCACTGCATTGGTCATTCGACTTGGTTTCCTGATACAATAATTAAGCCAAACACAGAGTTGAATAGGGACTGATACTAATCAGTCCCAAATGGTTTCTATCCACACATTCCTTCAACAATCAACAGTGATCCTTCCTCCCTAAACATGATTGATACATTAGCCTCCTTACATCAAAGCATGGCTTATTATTTAGGCAAAGCATCCAATAGTATCAAAAAAAAATTAGTTTAAGGAAAATAGATCATAGATTAACATTTAAAGTTCAAACCCCAAACACAAGTCACCCACCATCCTAATCAGGACTGACACGAATCCTTCCAGGTTAATAATATCAGTAAATTTGGCAGAACATAAACATTCAATCCATAAATCAAAACATTAGCTAACATCACCAATACTTGAAAATCCTTCCTGATGCTACCAACCATTACTTGAAAACACAACAACTGAACCAGCCACAGTCCACATAGAAAGAACTACCAAATATGCATGAATGGATTAGAATTTACCTGAGCAGGGTTCTTGTGTCGTGTCGAGTCTTCTCTCTACGTTCAGTCACAGGATCGATCCTTCCAAATCGAACTTCAAAACAAGAAATCGGACAAGGAAAATTAACTTGCATCAAAGGAAAAATACCAGGTTGAATGAAGAGGCCTAAACACACTGTTGCCTATTCGTTGGTTCTAAATGATTTGAATTTAGAGGATCAATGTGGAAACCAATCTCGATCCATACTATGATATGAAGCTTGAAAAATGAATCAACAATCACTGAATCAATTAATCTAGATAATGGATTTCACCTCAAACGATAATAAATTCTAGATTGAAGATGTTGTGCTCAAGAACTCAACGAAAATTCATAGATCTGAAATTTTAGATCGACCAGTGCATTTAGAAGAAATGGGATCAACTGATCAAAGCCTTAAATCAAGGTAGGTGGAGTAAATTACCAAGGTTGCTGGATCGATTGAGGATGAAGCTCCTGATCCCCAAATTTCCATTGCTGCGCAAATTGAGATCTGATCTTAAGAAGAAAATGGGAATGAATTTTGAGAGAGAGAAGAGTAAGGATTTGAGGACCACTCGTCGATCCTTTATAGATCGATGGTTGCGTGAAGAAGAGGCAACACTGGCGGGAAATTTCTCTTCTTCATGACAGGCTGGTTGTCCAACAGAATAAAAATTTGAATTTAGAGAAAATAACAGTGAAGGAAATAAAAGCTTTAAAAGAAACATAAGGTTTCTTTGAATGAGTATACCTAGACTACTTTACCAGGCCCCTAGAATGGGCCTAAAAGAATTAGGTTACCAAAAGAAATTGGCTTATAAGGAAATGGGTTTAAGTTGGAAAGCCAATCACAAAGTAGAAATCAGGAAATTTATTTAGCCCCACATATATTTAAGGTATTTAACAATTTTTCAAATTGTTAAATCCAGATAAAGTAAGGCTAAATTTTTTTTTAAATTTCAGGAAGGTGGAGTTACAAATCTCTCCCCTTGAAAAATTTTGCCCTCCAAATTCAGAAGTAGGCCAAAATTTGATTCATGAAACATCCCAAAATGTTGATTGAAAATTGAATTCAGAATGCTAAAATACAATCACGAAAACAATCTAGGATAGCGCTCTCGCATCTCATCCTCACGCTCCAATGTGGACTCTCCCGGAGAGTGGTGTCTCCACATGACGCGGACAAGAGGAATGGTCTGGTTCCGTAGTCGCTTCTCCCTCCGATCCAGGATCTCCACTGGCTGCTCCCCGTAGGTCAAGCTTGGACCCACCTCTAACTCTGAGTAATCTACTACATGGCTCGGGTCTGGAATGTAGCGTCGAAGCTGAGATATGTAGAAGACGTTGTGTACCCCCTCCAAGCTAGCTGTAAGCGCTGGTCGATACGCCACCTCGCCAATCCGTGCTGTTACATCGAAAGGCCCGATGTACCTCGGAATGAGCTTCCCGTCTCTGCCGAACCGAATGACGCCTCTGGTTGGTGAGATATTCAGAAACACTCTATCGCCAACTGTGAACTCCAATGGCCATCTGCTGCTATCTGCCCAGTGCTTCTGCCGATCCTGTGCAACTCTGAGACGATCCCTGATCAGCCTGATCTTCTCAACTGAGTCTACCACCATCTCTGGTCCAAGCAAAGCTCTCTCGCCAACGTCGTCCCAAGATAACGGCGTGCGACATCTCCGTCCATACAGCACCTCGAACGGGGTCATCTCGATGCTAGCCTGATAACTGTTGTTATAGGCAAACTCCACAAGGTGTAAATGATCTTCCCACGAACCGCCGAAGTCGAGTGCGCAAACTCGTAGCATGTCCTCCAGCGTCTGAATCATCCTCTCGGACTTCCCGTTTGTCTGTGGATGATAGGCAGTGCTGAACTTCAACTGTGATCCTAAGCTCATCTGTAGACTCCTCCAGAAGTGTGATGTGAAGCGGATGTCTCGATCTGAAATGATGCTCATCGGTACCCCATGAATCCTCACGATCTGACGCATGTAAAGGTCTGCAAGCTTCTCGGTCGACAGCCCAACCTTGAACGGAATAAAATGAGCAGACTTCGTCAGTCTGTCCACGATCACCCATATAGTGTCCTTGCCAATGGAAGTACGCGATAATCCAGAGACGAAGTCCATGGTGATATGCTCCCATTTCCATTTCGGAATAGGTAAAGGCTGGAGTAGTCCTGCTGGTCTCTGGCGCTCTGCCTTGACTTGCTGGCACATAAGGCATCTGGAAACAAATCTGGCAACCTTTCTCTTCATCCCATACCACCAGACATACTCTCGCAAGTCCTTGTACATCTTGGTAGACCAAGGATGTATAGAATACCGCGACTGGTGGGCCTCCTACATCACCTTCTTCCGTAAATCCTTGGGCACACACAACTGGTTTTCGTGCCTCAGGGATCCATCCTCTGCAATGGTGAAATCGTCGAGCAATCTTGCCCCCGCCTGAGCTCTAAGATATCGGAGTCCCTCATCAAGAAACTGGGTCTCCTTGATCTTCTCTATCAGTCCTGACTGTATCTGCATATGCATCTTCTGTCCTCCATATCCTGGTAGAACAATCTCAATCCCAAGACTCTCAAGATCCTCCAATAGATGTCGGTCCATAATGAGATACATAGCAATAGAATATCGACTGAGAGCATCTGCTACCATATTCGCCTTCCCAGGGTGGCACTGCAGACTGACGTCGAAATCCTTCATGAGTTTCAGCCATCTATGCTGCCTCATATTCAGCTCCTTCTGAGTAAAGACATAGTTCAAGCTGTTATGGTCCGTGAAGATGTCCACTCGCTCTCTATATAAGTAATGCTTCCACAGTTTCAAGGCAAATATGACTGCTGCAAGCTCCAAGTCATGTGTGGGATAATTCTTCTCATGGGGCCTCAACTGTCTAGAAGCATAAGCTATAACCTTTTTGTTCTGCTCAAGCACACATCCCAAACCCTTTCCTGAAGCGTCGATGTAGATGACGAAACCTCCCGATCCTGATGGCAAAGCTATAACTGGCGCTATCGTGAGTCTTCTCTTCAATTATTCAAAGGCTGATTGGCAGGCGTCGCTCCAGATGAACTCCTTGTCCTTCCGCGTAAGCTTCGTCATAGGCTTTGCTATCCTGGTGAAGTCCTTCACGAACTTCCTGTAGCATCCTGCTAGCCCCAGGAAACTATGAATCTCAGCTACTGATTTGGGAGGCGCCTAAGCTTCCACTGCTTCAATCTTCTTGGGATCTACAGAAATTCCTTCTCCTGTCACCACATGCCCCCAAAACTCTACTCGGTCCAGGAAAAACTAACATTTTGAGAGTTTTTCGTACAGCTTCCCCTTCCGCAGTATCTCCAACACAATCCGCATGTGCTCCACATGCTCCTCCTTCGTCTTCGAATATATCAGAATGTCGTCAATAAAGACTATGACAAACTTGTCCAGATACTTGTGAAAAACCTTATTCATCAAGTTCATAAACACTACGAGGGCATTGGTGAGTCCGAACGGCATCACCAAGAACTCATACTGGCCGTATCGGGTGTTGAAAGTTGTCTTCGGAATATCCTGCTCCCGAACCTTCATATGATGATACCCCGACCAAAGGTCAATCTTGGAAAAGACCCTCGCTCTACTCAGCTGATCAAACAGGTCATCAATCCGTGGTAAAGGGTACCTATTCTTGATCGTAATGTTGTTGAGTGCACGGTAATCGATGCACATCCTCACCGTCCCATCCTTCTTGGGCACGAAAAGTACCGTTGCTCCACAGGGTGAAGCACTGGACCGAATGAAACCCTTGCCCTCTAGCTCATCAATCTGGGCCTTCAACTCTGCAGCTTCCTTCGGGTTGATCTTGTAACAATGCTGGGACTTCGGTGCTGATCCGGGCACTAAGTCGATGCTGAATTCTACGTCTTGATCTGGCGGCAATCCTGGCAACTCCTCAGGAAAGACATCGAGATACTCTGCAATCAGCGGATGCGGTAACTCCTGGTCTTCTGCAACTTCTCCGAAGTAGACTCCCTCTGACCTCTCTGCAACTTGTCTGCTGATCTCGAACTGTGGAAGTCCTAGCGGGCTGAAAGTTAACTTCCCTTCATGGCAGTCTATTACGGTAAACTGCTCGCTCATCCAGTCGATACCAAGGACTACGTCGAATCCGGGCAAAGGCATCACTAGAAGTCGAGCCCTAAGATCTCGTCCAGCTACAGTGATAGGGCAATCCACCATCTCACTGACTAGCACAATCCTACCTCCGGTCATAATCTGACAGTTCCTCCTAGTGGGCTTGGGTGTGAAGCCGTGTCTATACAGAAACTCATATGATACAAAGCTATGTGTGGCTCCAGAATCAAATAAGGCAATGGCAGGAAATGAATGAATGATAATAGAACCTGTGATGACATCTGGAGCTGCCTCCTCCTCTTCAACTGCGGCCAAAATATAAGCACGTCCCCGCTGTGCTCCTTCCCTCTGCTGCTGCTGGTGCTGTACAAACCTCTGCTGCTGTGGTGGTATAGATCTTCCTCTCTGGGGTACAGCAGACAATGCTCTGGATGGTGCAGACGGTGGTCCTCCAGCTCCTCGGGGTCCTCCTGCCAGTCTAGATGTAGCCTGAGCACAGTCCCTCATCTGATGTGCATCTGTTCCACAAAAGAGGCAAAGTCCAAGCCTCTTGCGACAGACCTCCACGTAGTGTTCCGGCCGATGGCAATATATGCAAGTAATCCCCTGCTGCCTCTGATGCTGAGCTGCTGGAACTCTGGCAGGACGGTGCTGAACTGTTGCCTACTGATGTAGCCTCGCCAGATTCTGCATCTGCACCCTCTTCGCTGGCGCCTGGTAACTGCTGCTGCCGACGTCCCTATCCCTCTTGGGCCTCGGGTCTATTTCCTTTTCAACTGCTTGGGCGATCTTAAGGATGCTAGAGTAGGTAGTCGCTGGCTAATAGCTACTGTAAACCACAGCTCCCTGGTCAGACCCTTCTTGAATCTCCAGGCCATGTCCTCTGGTGCTCTGACTAGGCTCTCCGTGAACCTGCTGAGTCTGGTAAACTCCGAAGTATACTCCACGACCGTCATAGTCCCCTGCTGCAGCGCCTCGAACTGCATCCTCAGCTCATCCCACTCCACCTCTGGAAAGAACTTCTCCTTGAACATAGTTTTGAAATCTGTCCAAGATGCATGGGGCTCCATCAACTGGGGTCCTCCCGGTACCAAGCTCTCGCCAAGTCGAAGAGTCGCATGCTAGCCACCTCCACCTTCGTGTCATCCAAAATATTTGCCATCCTCAAGGTCCTCTCCGCATTCTCTAGCCGTTCATCTGCATAGATGATCCCCTCGTTGCCCCAGAAGTCCATCGGGCAGAGATTTTGGTACTCCTTGGCCGTCCCTGGTCTCTGTGCTCGTGGTGCTGGAGGTGCTGGAGGTGCTGCTGGTGCCGGTGCTACCGTCTCTCGAGTCCTGACCGCGTCGACGATGGTCTCTCTGAACTGCGTAGCCTGTTGACTCTGGGCCTCTCGGAACTGCACAGCCTGGTGGTTCTGGGCCTCCATAAATTGCTGGAACATCGCCATCACCTGGGCGCCGTCAAACATCATCGTCGACGGCAGCGGTGGAAAGATAGGCGGCACGACTGGAAGCTGCTCTACCGAAATGTCTGGTACGGGCTGCTCCGAACTGCTTGCGACTCCAGGCTGATCTGCGGCCTTTCTTGTAGTGACCATCCTGCAACAAAAGAAAACTTCGTTGATTGACAAACCCTAAAAACCTAATAAACAATATTTTCATAATATCAATGCATTGAAAACATGATAAACCTGATATACCCTTAATTCCTAATTTTTCTATGCTGTGTTCAAGTTTCCCTAGTGTAATTAAGTCCCTCAATAGTACGCTAAGACCTAGGTACTATTAAGATAGACCTGTATGGGCTACCACTAAAAATATGTCATGACCCGCTCCCGAATAATCGAATACGAGTCGGACACGCCCAACCTTTGTCATTAGACACAACAAAGTAAGTTGTACCAATCAAGGGAAACTAACCAGATATCAAGACAAGTATGAAACACAGCATCTATAAATGTATCCCAGAGTAAAGTATAAGTATCAGAATTTATTACATTCCAGAAATGATAGAAGTCTACTAGTCTCAATACATGGAAATAATAGGGAAAACTAAGAAAATCTCTAGGCTTCTGCAGCCTCTAAGTCATGAGCAGCCCCAGCTAGCTCTCCTGCATCAATAGGCTCCTCGCCATAGAATGTGTCGCACAAGGCCTCCAACTGACCTGCAACTTTTCCAGTCAGAAGCGGAGCTAGTATATCCAGAGAAATGAACATGTACATCACGGTATGAATCAAAAAAAAATAGGAATAAATGTAAAGTACAGGAAATGAGAACACGACATAAACTGAACAGGAAATACTGAAAGTAAAACAGGGAACATGGTAAGAGTCCTGAGCATGAAATACAATCTGAACATGAAGTATAACCTGAACATGAAATACAGCCTGAACATGAAATACAACCATGAAATCCTGAAATACAAACTGAATCCTGACATGTGCAATAATGAAATACATCTAGATTGTGATCGACTTGGGTAGATGTAATGAAACTAAAATGGTACGACTTTGTCCCCGCGTGCACGGTGCGGGACCCAAGCTATTCACATGAGTAGTAACAGGATTTGATCACATATTTATAGTATTTCCCCTCCCAGACGCAAATGATACATGGAACATGAAACCAGACAATATCGTGATATATCATGTCATCAAGGAGATACAAGAATGGATGTGAAAGACATGAGAAATGAACAAATTCGAGGAGTATACTTGCCTTGCTCCGGGTGATCGAGAAAGGGTAGCAAATCTGGACGTCCTCCTGTTTTAGAATTTAAGTACAAAATGATTAACATCTAAACATAGCTATTTAGCTAAAACTCACTTTCCTAATCTAGGTATCTAAAATGAAACTAATCTATTATGAAACATGACATTTCTAAGCATAACACAAGTCTAGCCTAAGCCATAATCCAAATGGAAATTCATAAATATACTAATTGGTTTCATAAATATATATTACACCAGGTATTTGGGGGCCATCAAGGTCATTCTACCTAAACTTGCTATAAAAGATTTGAAAGATACATAGGACCTGACAATAGTTATCCTTCATCCTAGCCTAAAGTTCCATATTAGTCTCTATTCTACAGGATAACCAGATTGCTCTTATTGCCTCAGTTTCATATCATGATAAAATTCAGCAGTTCAAAGATACCCAAATTGGAATTTAATCACAACATCTGAGAAGGATGGAGGATGTTGTGACAATCTCATGTGTCAACTCAAGTTGGAACCCAAGTTTAGAGATGCAGTAACAGTACAAAAATACCAGGTTTGTGGGACTGATACTTAAACAGAGTCCACACTTGCTGCCACAGGAAATCAGTTAGCCAAACTGCAGATGCATCTCAATAACCTACACAAACACAGCCTATCTTGGCTGACAGGAGGTTACCAACCTTAGCTAAACATTTTATCTAACCAAAAACCCCATCTAGAATCTAACATATTTAACTTACTCAGCATTCGATTGCGAAATGCTACAACACTTATTAATTTCCAAAACAGAGATCTATATTACTGTCCCAGAGAACTATAAGTTAAAACAATCATCTCAGGTTCTAGACTGATACATTCAGTCTTCACTGGGACAATAATATAGCTCTGTGTTGAATTAGGACACACATTCAATCTTGTTCAGCTGATACGATATCCCTATGTAAACTGATGCAAAAAATTCTAACGCCAATCAAATCAGTCCTTAAAATCAGTTATGCCTTGAGACCATTGCAACTCCAACCTAACATCAATCATTTAGGAAATCACTCGAATGTATCAACAGTGGCCTAACACTTGCTATACCATCTCAATGTCTGCACAGGGCATCTAAGGCTCTGATCCTAAATAGCCCTTAATGGTTCACTGATACCAAGATATTGCTTACCACAGGAAACCCAGGTTCAAAGACCAATTCCTAATTCAAGTTATATGCTGCACAAGACATCTAATCAGGACAGGGAAAGGTTCAGTCCAGTCCTTCAATATTAACCAATTTAATGTTGTTCAGCTCACAACATTCAAGAGTTAACCCAAGCTGTCCAAGTTACTGTCCTAAATCGAACAGTCCCAAAAATGTGATTGATACATTAATCCACAGTAGTTGATACTGTTAAAAAAACCAACACAAATCTAGATGCATGTCAGTCTTGACATCAATCACTGCATTGGTCATTCGACTTCATTTCCTTATACAATAATTAAGCCAAACACGGAGTTGAACAGGGACTGATACTAATCAGTCCCAAATGGTTTCTATCCACACCATTCCTTCAACAATCAACAGTTATCCTTCCTCCCTAAACTTGATTGATACATTAGCCTCATAATATCAAAGCATGGCTTATTATTTAGGCAAAGAATCCAATAGTATCAGAAAAAATTAGTTTAAGGAAAATAGATCATAGATTAACATTTAAAGTTCAAACCCCAAACTCAGGTCACCCACCATCCTAATCAGGACTGACACAAATCCTTCCAGGTTAATAATATCAGTAAATTAGGCAGAACATAAACATTCAATCCATAAATCAAAACATTAGCTAACATCACCAATACTTGAAAATCCTTCCTGATGCTACCAACCATTACTTGAAAACACAACAACTAAACCAGCCATAGTCCACACAGGAAGAACTAGCAAATGTGCATGAATGGATTAGAATTTACCTGAGCAGGGTTCTTGTGTTGTGTCGAGTCTTCTCTCTACGTTCAGTCACAGGATCGATCCTTCCAAATCGAACTTGAAAACAAGAAATCGGACAAGGAAAATTAACTTGCATCAAAGGAAAAATACCAGGTTGAATGAAGAGGCCTAAACACACTGATGCCTATTCGTTGGTTCTAAATGATTTGAATTTAGAGGATCAATATGGAAACCAATCTCGATCCATACTATGATATGAAGCTTGAAAAATGAATCAACAATCACTGAATCAATTAATCTAGAGAATGGATCTCACCTCAAATGACAATAAATTTTAGATTGAAGATGTTGTGCTCAAGAACTCAACAAAAATTCATAGATCTGAAATTTTAGATCGACCAGTGCATTTAGAAGAAAGGGGATCAACTGATCAAAGCCTTAAATCAAGGTAGGTGGAGTAAATTACCAAGGTTGCTGGATCGATTGAGGATGAAGCTCCTGATCCCCAAATTCCCATGGCTGCCCAAATTGAGATCTGATCTTAAAAAGAAAATGGGAATGAATTTTCAGAGAGAGAAGAGTAAGGATTTGAGGACTACTCGTCGATCCTTTATAGATTGATGGTTGCGTGAAGAAGAGGCAACACTGGCAAGAAATTTCTCTTCTTCATGACAGGCTGGTTGTCCAACAGAATGAAATTTTGAATTTAGAGAGAATAACCGTAAAGGAAATAAAAACTTTAAAAGAAACATAAGGTTTCTTTGAATGAGTATACCTAGACTCCTTTACCAGGCCCCTGGAATGGGCCTAAAAGAATTAGGCTACCAAAAGAAATTGGCTTATAAGGAAATGGGTTTAAGTTCGAAAGCCCATCACAAAGTAGAAATCAGAAAATTTATTTAGCCCCACATATATTTAAGGTATTTAACAATTTTTTAAATTGTTAAATCCAGATAAAGTAAGGCTAAAAAAATTTAATTTCAGGAAGGTGGAGTTACAAACACGCCGCCAGAGTATGGATAGGAATGGAGCTGAACACATTATTGATGAGGATCATCTTGCCGCCTGGGGACAAGGTGGCATTATGCCACCCCTCGAGTTTCTTCCTAATTCTAGTGATCAAGTTCTTGAAGATGCCAGTGTTGGATTTGTCGTACACAAGTGGACAGTCGAGATAGTTGAACGGAGGGTGGGTCACTGAGAAAGAAGTTAAGTTGGCGAGGCTGATTGCATGCTCTCTTTTGATGCTATTGTGGGCGTATATAACGCTCTTGGACTGATTGATCTTCTGCCCGGAACCTCTACAGTACCTCTCCAGGGTGTTGTGAACCACATCCAATGCTCCGACCTTCCTAGAAGAGAAGATGAGTAAATCGTCGGCGAAGGCTAGGTGGGTGATGATCGGACATCCGCTGGAAGTGTGATAGTGCTGGAAGTTCGGAATGTTGACTATGTTGTTAAGATTTCTGCTCAGTGCATTTGCAGCTATGATGAAGATAGTGGACGAGAGAGGGTCGCCCTGTCTAACGTCGTGACTATATTTGAAAAACCCCTCGGATTGGCCGTTGATAACCGTGGAGAAGAGAACCATGAGTTGCTGACGGATCTCCATGCTGTGTTGGTCCAATTTTCTAAAAATCTGAAAGCTCCGAAGACCCAAATCATAAATTGCCAATCCAGTCTGTCGTAAGCTTTTTTCATGTCGATTTTGACGGTGATGTTGCCCCCTTTAGCTGGAAACTTCATGCATGTGTTTAATTCTTGAGCCAGCATAATATTGTCCTAGATGTTCCTCCCACGAACAAAGACGCTCTGTTCCTCCGATATTATTTTGGGGAGCATATCAGCCATTCTGGTGGCGATGATCTTGGAGATAATTTTGTTGGTAAAGGTGCAAAGACTAATTGGTCAAAAATAGTGAAAGGTTTATGGATTATCTTTTTCGGGATGAGGATCAGCTTGGCGTTGGAGATGGCTTTGGGGTAAGTAGTACCTTCAAGGAATACGATTGCCGTATCAGTGATGTCCTGCTTGATAATGTCCCAATAGGTTCGGAAGAAGACGCCCGAGAACCCGTCTGGGCCGGGGGCACTGTGCTCGTTCAGAGCCTATACTGCTTCTTTCACTTCCTGTTCGGTCATGGGACGTTCCAACTGGGCATTGTGGACGTTATTAATGAGGCTGGGGATTTGGTCCAGGAATGTACTATCTTTGTGAACCATTTTTTTGGAGAATAATTTGGAGAAGAAATCTGCTGTGGTCGCTTGGATGTTCTTATAGTCGGTTATGAGGTTCCCATTCTCGTCTGTGGTATGGTGAATCGATAGTTTGTGTCTTTGGCCGTTGACGCAGGCGTGAAATAATATCGAATTCTTATCCCCATCGCTATCCCATTTCAGCCTTGTTTTCTGCTTCCAGAAATCTGACTCTACTTTGAGCCTGAATTTGAGCATTGCATTGGTGAGATTCAGGGCTATCATGGCCGTGGGAGTACGATTCGAAGCTAATCTGGTTTCGGCATGGGTGACATCGTCCTCTGCAACCCGAACGGCTTAAAAAATATCCCCGTAGGCACGTTTGCTCCAATTAGATAGCTCTTTCCTCGTTGCTTTGCGCTTGTTGCTCACCCGTATGAGGGGGTTAGGGGAGTCGTCATGCTCCCACGCTTCCGCAACGATGCCCAAAAATTAGGGGTGATTGGTCCAGAAGTCGAGGAATTGGAAGTTCTTTTTAGGTGGCGTGGTATTGATTTTCATTTCCACCAGCAGAGGGGCGTGATCAGATTCGGTGGAGTTGAGGTAGGAAAGTTTGGTATTAAACCCCATTCCTTGCCAGAAAGCATTCGTGAGGGCTCTGTCCAATCGGGAGTATTGATGGCGTTCTCCTTCCTGCATGTTGCACCAGGTGAACGTGTTGCCGTTGAACTGGAGGGGGGTTAGATGAGCATTGAATATGAAGTTATTGAAATCTTTCATGGCTGTTATGGGGAGGGGGGCCGACCTCCGATTTTCTCTTCTCTGCTGGTGATCGTATTAAAGTCCCCTATGCAAAGCCAAGGGGAATTGATGTTGTGGATATGGATATCGAGAAGGTCATTCCAGAGGTGTTTCTGCTCTGCGATATCACAGCTGCCGTGGACCGCTGAGAGAATCGCACGTTCGGGAAGCACGGGGTGATCCACCCAGCAGGAAAGTGCTTGCCCGGAGTCCTGAATGACTCTGATGTTGACGTCCTTTGTACAGAGGATCCAAATGTCATGTCTGCCTACTACGACCAATGGTAGACCCAGCAGGAGCTGGATGGACTTTAATCTTTTGGTAGGAATTTTGGGTTCGATAATGATGAGGATATCGATCTTGTGGATTTTCCTAAGGCTGGAAATTCTCCTCGATGTCGGTTTGTTCGCCAGACCGCGGACGTTCCATGATAGGATGTTAAGTATTAGTCGGGTTGTGGGAGGGTTTTTTGTTCCACTTGGCGGCGGATCTGGTTTGGATTGTTGATGTTTCGGTGCTTCCAATCTGGACAATTTGCCCGTACAAGGTTGGCGCTTCTGCCTTTGACGAGGTGGGAGGATCGTTGGTGGAATGCTCGAGATGGACCGTGGGGTGTCCAATCAATTCCCCAGCGGAGTCCGTGGTGGGATCCTCTGTGGGGATCGCTAGGGAGTCGCCGTCGCTTCCCATAAGAATAGTAGCTTGCTGGAGGGGGAAACCTGCAGCTAGGACCTGTAGTCCTCTCCTGGCTTGGTCTGGCCCTAGGATTGCGAGGGCTTCTTCGACAGGGTTTTTGCTAGTGTGTTGTTGATCAACGTCACTGGGGATGATAGCTAGGGTATCTTCGAGAGGTTCCTTGTCGGTGTTTTGTTGATCTGCCTTGCTAGTATCAGTGATCTCCTTTTCTCCCTCTGATGTGGGGGGATTGGGAGGCTGACTCTGTCGGTGCTTCCGTGTCACTCGACTCTAGAAAGTCAAATTGGTTGGAGAGCGCGATTTGATGGGAGCTGAAGGGGATCAAGGCCTTGCTGGTGTTGGAATGGGTGGGGTTCCCAACCTATGTGGAGAAGACCCCAGAGTGCGACGAGCGCCGTTCGATGTCGAAGAAGCTCGGGAAGTAGGCGACGCGGAGTCGCTACTGCTGCTGCTGCTCCCAAGGGAGATTCTGGACTGAGGCAGCCGAGTTCGGGCCGAACTCGGTCCCAGGCCGAGTTCTGGCCGAACTCGGTCTGGCCATTCCAGGATTTGGCGAGTAGGTTCTGGATGCCCCACACAGAGTTCTGGCCGAACTCTGTGTCGTCGGGGCTGATGCGGGAATTTGGATGAGTTTTCATCATTGGATCTAATCCAACGGTCCATGTTGGTTGCGGGATTGGAGAGTTAAGTTGGAATTTCCCAACCCTAATTCATTACGCAACATTATCTCAACGTAACACAAGTTTGAGAGAGGAAGGAGGCAAGAGTGCCATTGTAACTTCGGAGAAGAAGACGGAGGATTGAAGGCCGCTATTCGAAGGAGATCGTGTTCGGGTAATCTCTACTCACCGTTCTCGCTCTTCGTAGCCTTGTAATCATTGTTCTTATCTCTGAGTGTTGTGGGGATCCGATTTGGATCGGGAGGAGTTTGTAGAGGGTGTAATTCTTCTATTCCATTAGTGGAGGCTTCTCAGGGTTGGACTCCGATCGTCCCATGGTTTTTCCCGTAAGGGTTTTCTATGTCAAAAATTCTCTGTGTCTGCGTGGATTGTTTTGTGTTTTTTTTGGTTTGTGCGTTGTATTGCTCGGTCCTCTCGCAGGTACTCTCCGGTTTGGAGAAAGATTTCCGCGTTTCTTTCCCAACAAAGTGGTATCAAAGCTTTGGGTTCAAAGGGTGTCAGGAGTTGACAGAGAAACCAGAGAGGAGAGATGGACACGAAGTCGGTGCGCATGGTGAACCTGAACGACACCAATTATCACTATTGGCGGAGCAAGATGAAAGATTTGCTATTTGTCAAGAAGCTGCATCTACCCGTGTTTGCATCCGAGAGGCCCAGTGATAAATCCGAGGAGGACTGGACGTTCGAGCACATACAGGTGTGTGGGTACATACGGCAGTTTGTTGATGAGAACGTGTACAACCACGTTGCCAATATTGAGTACGCGAAGACGTTGTGGGATAAGCTGGAATCCTTGTATGCGAAGAAGACCGGGGTAAACAAGTTGTTCCTGATCCGAACGATGATGGGTCTGTGATACAAGAATGGGGCGTCTATTTCGGATCACTTGAGTGAGTTCCAGGGCATGGTTGACCAGCTATCTTCTATGGGAGTCAAGTTCGACGACGAGGTTCAGGGACTATGGCTGCTGTGTACATTGCCAGACTCGTGGGAGACCGTACGAGTATCTATGATCGCTTCTGCTCCAGAGGGCATGGTCAGTCTGGAGTTTGCCAAGAGCGGGGTGTTGAATGAAGAGATACGGAGACGTTCTCAGGGCACTTCATCCACATCCCACCACTCAGAGGCACTTGTTTCAGAGAGCCGCGGAAGGGACAAAAGCAGGGGTCCAGGTGGTGGCAGAGACAAGAGCAGGGGGAAGTCCAAGGGTCATTACGAGGACTCAGAGTGTTACCATTGCGGTAAGAAGGGCCATATCAAGCGGAACTATTTTGCTTGGAAGAGAGAGAAGAAGGGCGACAAGGGGAAACAAGAAGAGAACACTACAGCGGCAGCCTCGACGCATGGAGGCGATGTGATCGTCGTAGGTGATGAGGTCATTACTAACCTCACCTGCGATGACAATTCTTGGCTGGTGGACTCAGGGGCTTCAGCACATGTATCTCACAACAGGGCACTGTTTGCCACTTACACGACAGGCGACTGTGGCGTGTTGAAGATGGGCAACGGAGATGTGTCGAAGGCGGTTGCCGTTGGAGATATGAATTTGAGAACGAAGACGGGTGCGGTTCTTGTTCTCAAGGACGTTCGTCATGTCTCTGATATTCGTTTCAACCTGGTGTCGGTTGGAAGGTTGGATGACGAGGGATTCTTCAGTCTCTTCGGGAATAGTCAGTGGAAGCTTTCCAGATGTTTGTTGGTGATTGCCAGAGGAAGCAAGAAGTCCGGTCTCTACTATATGGAGGAAAGCGCACAGGGGGCACAGGAGGTGAACGCAGTCAGTGATGCGTCTACCGAGTTGTGGCACAGACGGCTCGGCCATATCAGCGAGAAGGGGATGAGCTACTTGGTGAACAGGAAGGAGATTCCGGGGCTCAAGTCTACAAAGTTGGAGAAGTACACGCACTGTTTAGCTGGAAAGCAAAATAGGGTGTCTTTCCAAAGTCACCCAAGTTCGAGGAAGTCGGCGTTGCTCGAGTTGATTCACTCGGATGTCTGCGGTCCTATGAAGGTAAAATCTCTTGGTGGTGCTTCTTACTTTGTAACTTTTATTGATGACTGTTCCAGGAAGGTTTGGGTCTATGCCTTAAAGACCAAGGATCAGGTGCTGCCTACTTTCAAGGAGTTTCAGGCCTCTGTTGAAAGGGAGACGGGCAAGAAGTTGTTGTGTGTTCGGTCCGACAATGGCGGCGAATACATCGGTCCCTTTGATGCATATTGCAGAGAGCAAGGGATACGACACCAGAAGACTCCGCCAAAGACACCTCAGCTCAATGGTATAGCGGAGTGCATGAACAGGACACTGATGGAGAGGGTGCGGTGTTTGCTGTCAGAAGCAAACTTGTCGGGCAGTTATTGGGGTGAGGCTCTTCTCACAGGTGCTTATATTATTAATTTGTCTCCTAGTGCTCCTTTGCAGGGTGATGTGCCTGACAAAGTATGGTACGACAAAGAGCCGTCATACAATCACCTACGGGCGTTTGGTTGTAAGGCCTTCGTGCATGTACCGAAGGACGAGAGGACCAAACTTGAGCCGAAGACGAGGCGATGCGTCTTTGTCGACTACGGTCGGGATGAGTTTGGCTATAGACTCTATGACCCAGTGGAAGGAAAGCTCTACAGAAGCAGGGACGTGGTGTTCGTCGAGGATCAGACCATGACCAACACTCAGGGTTCCGAGACGCCTTCTGAGGCTGAGGAATTGCCTGAGTTAGAGTCATTTCGCTTCGAGCAGTTTCCAGAGGACATCGCAAAGGATCCAGTTATGGGGGAGCCGATACATAGAGTTGCTTCCAACCTTGATCATCAGCCTGCTGATGGTGGTCAGGGCGTTCTTCAGAAGGATGAGCATACCGGAGAGGTAGTTCCTGAGGAAGAGGAGGCTGTCGGTATACAGCCAGCACTAGTGGTTCCTTTGAGGAGGAGTGACAGAGATCGTCGACCATCTACGAGATACTCACCGAATGAGTATGTGCTATTGACTGACGGAGGAGAGCCCGAAAGTTTCGCAGAGGCTATGGGAGACGAACACAGGCAGGAGTGGATGGAGGCTATGCAGGAGGAGATGAGTTCCTTGTACACCAATTCCACTTATGATCTGGTGCGATTGCCAAAGGGCAAGAAGGCTTTGAAGAATCGATGGGTGTTCAGAGTGAAGCAGACGGATGATTCTACTCGCCCTCGATACAAAGCGAGGCTGGTAGTTAAAGGCTACGGTCAGCGAAAAGGCGTGGATTATGATGAGATCTTTTCGCCTGTCGTCAAGCATTCGTCTATTCGGGTGGTGCTAGCATTAGCAGCCAGTCTCAACTTGGAGGTCGAGCAGATGGACGTGAAGACGACATTCCTCTACGGTGATCTTGAGGAGGAGTTATACATGGAGCAGCCGGAGGGATTCTATGAGAAGGGCAAGTCACATTTTGTCTGCCGGTTGAGGAAGAGCTTATATGGTCTGAAGCAGGCTCCGAAGCAGTAGTACAGGAAGTTCGAGTCATTTATGGGGGAGCATGGTTATGCACGGACGACGTCGGACCATTGTGCATTTGTAAGGTATTTTGTCGATGATGATTTCATCATTTTATTGCTCTATGTTGATGATATGCTATTAGTGGGTCGGAATGCCACTAGGATAGCGGAGTTGAAGCACCAACTGGGCACGACCTTCTCTATGAAGGATTTGGGCACAGCGAAGACTATTCTTGGGATGGAGATCAGCCGAGAGAGAGAGTCTAAGCTGCTACACTTGTCCCAAAAGAAGTACATTCATCGGGTACTTCAGCGTTTCGGGATGGACGGGTCGAAGAAAGTGAGTTCCCCCTCGCGGCTCACTTTAAGATCACTGAGGAGCAGTGTCCATCTACCGAGGACGAAAAGGAAGATATGGAGCGGGTTCCATATGCCTCAGCTGTGGGAAGCCTGATGTATGCCATGGTGTGTACGAGGCCAGATATTGCTCATGCAGTTGGTACGGTTAGCAGGTATCTTTCAAATCCTGGAAGAGTACATTAGAGTGCGGTCAAGTGGATTCTACGATATCTTCTGGGCACTGCTGGTTGGAGACTTTCCTTTGGTGGTGACGAGCCGAAGCTGGTTGGGTATACCGACGCTGATATGGCTGGAGATGTAGACACGAGGCGATCGACTTCAGGCTACGTGATGATGTTTGCGGGAGGAACGGTATCGTGGCAGTCGCGGTTGCAGAAGTGTGTTGCCTTGTCCACGACAGAGGCAGAGTACATTGCGGCGACGGAGGCTTGCAAGAGCTGTTGTGGATGAAGAAGCTGTTGCAGGAAATGGGACTGAAGCAAGAGCAGTATACTTTGCTTTGCGACAGTCAGAGTGCTATCCACCTTGTAAAGAATCAGACGCTTCATAGCCGGTCCAAGCACATCGAGACTCGGTATCATTGGATACGGGATGTGGTTGAGAAGAAGGACGCGGAGCTTGAGAAGGTTCATACAGATGACAACGGAGCTGATTAGTTCACGAAGATTCTACCAAGGGGGAAGTTTGAGTACTGCAGGCAGATCGTCGGGATGACGACATCCTCCCCATAGTTGTGAAGGGGGAGATTTGTTGGAGTGGGTGGGGTTCCCAACCTATGTGGAGAAGACCCCGGAGTGCGACGAGCGCCGTTCGATGTCGAAGAAGCTCGGAAAGTAGGCGACGCGGAGTCGCTACTGCTGCTGCTGCTGCTCCCAAGGGAGATTCTGGACTGAGGCAGCCGAGTTCGGGCCGAACTTGGTCCCAGGCCCAGTTCTGGCCGAACTCAGTCTGGCCATTCCAGGATTTGGCGAGTAGGTTCTGGATGCCCCACACAGAGTTCTGGCCGAACTCTGTATAGTCGGGGCTGATGCGGGAATTTGGATGAGTTTTCATCATTGGATCTAATCCAACGGTCCAGGTTGGTTGCGGGATTGGGGAGTTAAGTTGGGATTTCCCAACCCTAATTCATTACGCAACATAATCATAACGTAACACAAGTTTGAGAGAGGAAGGAGGCAAGAGTGCCATTGCAACTTCGGAGAAGAAGACGGAAGATTGAAGGCCGCTATACGAAGGAGATCGTGTTCGGGTAATCTCTACTCGTCGTTCTCGCTCTTCGTAGCCTTGTAATCATTGTTCTTATCTCTGAGTGTTGTGGGGATCCGATTTGGATCGGGAGGAGTTTGTAGAGGGTGTAATTCTTCTATTCCATTAGTGGAGGCTTCTCAGGGTTGGACTCCGATCGTCCCGTGGTTTTTCCCGCAAGGGTTTTCCACGTCAAAAATTCTCTGTGTCTACGTGGATTGTTTTGTGTGGTGTTTTTGGGTTCGTGCGTTGTATTGCTCAGTCCTCTCGTAGGTACTCTCCGGTTTGGGGAAAAGTTTCTGCGTTTCTTTCCCAATAGCTCGTGCACTCGCTCTTGTCTGTCTTGCCGTCGCTGGATTCGAATCGCGTGTGCGTGTTCGGAAGAGGTAGAAGGGGTGGCCTAGCAAACCTTGGAATTTTGTGGAAAAGCTCATAATTCCTAATATTGTGCTTCAGTTTCTTCAACTTCTGTTTACCTTCCTTCCCTTTCTTCGTACTGGACACCAGATATCCATGTATGCCGTTTTACCTTCATGATAATTGTTTCCAAAGTCCAATTTAACCTGAAGTTTGGTTGAGATCACTTGGACTTATGCTGTATCTGCCTCTAATATGTTAATTATGTTTGTTATATCAACTTTTCGAGGATGACACTTTAAAACTGGATGTTGTAGTGCCCATCTTTTTGTATATCATGGATAGATTAAAAATCGATAATAGTGTTAAACGGAACCAGGTAAAAAACGAAAATAGCCTTTAACCTTTTTCTATATTTGGAAAATTGACTACAATTTTTTTTTGGGCCGGTTTCTGATTAAATCTCTGACTTGAAACATGCCCAAGTTCAAGTTGTATGTGGCTAAGCTAGTTATTTAGAATGCCATGAGGTGATGGTTGTAAGTAATGGCTGAGGTGATGGTGGAGGCTTGTTGAGATGGTGGTGGTAGTATTGGTGATGGTGGTGGGTTATACAAAAGTGATGGATGGTGGCGTGTTGATGATAATGGTAGCCATTGAAAAGGGTGACAGTGGTTTGGTAATGGGAATGATGGGGGGTCATGGAGAAAGTGATGGTGGTGAGTGGCAGCGAGGTGGAGGAGTTGCTGTTGGTGGAGCATGGTGACATAGGTAATGGTGGTGGGTGGGTGGGTGAGGGAAGAAGGATTAAATCATTTACATAACATAGTAAAGTAGATAAATTTTAATTAGTTAAATATGGTAGTCAGTCTTAATTCTTAAATATACGAATTGGAGTCACATAAGGTACCTAATCCACTAAATAACGTAATGAATGTACATGGTAAAAGCAAAATGCATGTGATACCACGATTCCAATTTTAAAACTGGTGGTATTTAAGTGTCATGGATATGATAAGTTTGTTGGGTTTGTAGCCTTTTGTTTTGGTTTTTAGTCCCACATCGGCTAGAAAGGAACGTGTATCTCTACATATATGAGTCTTTTCTCTTTATGGAGATGCACATGGGTGTGTGCCATGTGGGATTAATTATTAATGGTATAAAGGCTTAATCAACAATTAAGAAACTGTAAGCTTTTTGCTCTTGGAAATTTATTTCCATGGAGCTAAGCTCCGTAGGACTCGGACTCATGAGGCGTAATGTAGCATCTTCTTGGCGCACTTTGCACTTAGTACGCAGCCCAGTACGCGCAGTATGCGCAGCGTACGCAGCGTACGCAGTGTGCACAGCGTACGCAGTGTGCGTAGAGTGCGTATGTGCGTATGGCTGGCTGCATATTAGAGCGGGAACGGTTGCAGCAGTTGCTGCACGTTCAGGAGTGGTTCTGCCACTACCCTGAAGTTCAGGCAACTGCTTGGCAACCGCCCCGTGGGCTATATATGCAGGTTCTCTCCTCTCTCTGAGTGTAGTAGTAATCAGAATTCCAGAAAGAAAAACTCTAAGTGTTCTTTAACACAACAGAGTAGTGAGCGTGTTCTTTAACACAAACACTAGTACTTTTTAGTACGCGTGGGTTCTGTTACTTCAAACAGAGAGAGAAGAGTAGAGCCATTGCTAGAGGAGTTCGCCGTCTTCCGAGGAGTCAGAAGAGCAGGAGTATTCCAAGGTTTTTCGTCAACCTTGCTGGTTCCTGGAAGCTGTTCGCAGAGGGCGAATAAAGCTTTGAGCAACGGTGATAATTCACCCCAGCATTTCCATCTATCGCCTGTCATCCTTCTGTTGCCTTTAGCAGTTCTGTCAGTATCTTCTTTTTAGAATGCACTACTGCCAGTTTACTACGATCACGAAAATCTCTTTTGATTATTCGTGTATTACGATATCTTTTTAGATCTCGTAATTTGCAGAATCCTTCTGGATCTCTGTTGCAAAACCTTCTTTAAGGAATTGCATTTGAAACGTTGTCTTTACAACTGTTTCAGTTTCTGTATTTTCCATCGAATAGCGTGCCCCGGTGATTCCGGCAATAACAATCTCAAAGCTTTATTGCTACGATGGAAAATATTAATGCTTCACTCCTAAACACTGACTTCTGTAAGTTAGAGAAGTTTGATGGAGAGCATTATCAAGTCTGGAAGAGGAAGGTTTATCTCACTCTTCAACTCAGAGACGTGGATCACGTGCTTCTTGAAGAGGAACCTACCGTTCTAGATACTGGGTCTGCTGCCGCAATCTCTGCGGCTACTAAACTTCAGGCGAAGTGGAGAAGGAAAAATAGCATTTGCAGGTTGCTTATCCTGAATGCTATGGAGGATTCCCTAGCAGAATCCTACTCTAAGAAGAATATCGCTAGAGACATATGGGAGTCTCTAGAAAAACTCTACGAAGAAGACAAGAACCGCAGTAAAATATTTGTGGTTGAAAAATATCACAAGTGGTTCTTTGAGGACGAAAAGTCTATGCTGCCGCAGGTAAAGGAGTTCCTGAAACTGCGACAGAAGCTGGAAGACGAGGCGATGCCCCTCCCCGACAAGTTTGTTGTTGGAGGAATTATCTCAAAGCTCCCCGCTGTGTAATGCCCCGCTCCGCACGGCGTATTACGTTGAAACGTTGACTCAGCGAGTCGCGTTGACCCAAAGGAATGTATCGATGCAAAACGATACGAGAGTTAAGTTGTCCCGAGCAACGCATCGAACTAAGTCGATACGAAGAGTTAAGTCGACCCGAGTAATGCATCGGACTATGTCGATGCGAAGCGCCGCGTTGCCCCGAAGGATGAGTGCGTTGAATCGGTTCGAAGATTCTAAGAAATCGAATCGACCAAGGCGCAAGTCCGAATCGATGCAAGTATTGATTTTAGTTGGTTTCGTGTGCAGGTTATACTTTGACGGGAAAATATTAGAGGTCGATCTTTTACAATATTTAGTAAGGGGTCCGCGAAATCAAATCGTCGCCTTGCGACGGGCCGAGACTTGGGCACGCTAAGCCAAATCGGACGTATAACTCAATGAAGCACGAAGTGCTCGAATAGCTAAGTCAGAAGAGTGGCCGTGCATCAAAGTTATGAAATCGAGCCGCACCGGCTCGACGAAACGGCAAAGGCAAATCGACTCAAGGTGGGAGGATTGACTTCTTTTTACTCCTTCATTCGATAAGTCAAATATATTACTGTATGCTAAAGTTAGCCTATCGACGCCACGGGCGTGGTCCGATCGGAAGATAAACGATAGTGTGTGTCGAACACTAAGTTAGAACAATTGAAATGAAACGTGCATCAATATGCACGAGTCGCTATGGAACATTGGATATCGCAAAGGCGAGCGCCTCGGTGCGCAAGCCGTAAGAACATGGGATAACTGTACTCGGCGAGTGCCTTAGTGCACGAACCATACCGTGCCTTTGTTGCACGAGTTAGACGGCTAGAACATTGAAAGACAATAGGCGAGCGCCCTAGCGCGCAAGCCCCGAACATTGAATGCTAAGTTATAAAACATGGTGAAGAACAGTATGGCAACTCTAGAGGGGGGTGAATAGAGTTTATATAGAAAAATAGCCAATTAAAAATAACTCTTTCACCAACAATAAATAATCAGAGTAAAGTGCGGAAAATAAATGAAGAGCAGAAGAGCATACGCAAACAAAGCGATTTTAACCTGGTTTCCCTCGTGGAGGACTAGTCCAGGCCTGAGAACTCTAGCTCAGGATTAAATCCACTATTTGTGAAATAGTAGTTTACAACCCGTGCCTTTTCTTCAGAAGAGCACGTCAACTTCTAACAGATGATCGCAGTGGCGATTTGCTTGGAATTGTCCAAGCGACTTCTTCGACTCTTGCACAAGAATCCTAACTGAAAGATGCTGAGCACTCGACACTTAGGAGGCTTGTGGCTAGTAGATGGGAAGGGTATGGCTTACTTGAGCTTATAAGAGAGAAGAGAAAAGAATATTGGATGGATTGGAATGAGAGAATTCATGCCCTATTTATAGTGTTTTTATAGGCAGAATTCGGCCAGAATTCGGATAGGAAAATTCAAAAATTTGGCCGTTGGACAACTAGCAACCAGCTAACCCTAAAATTAGGGTTCCTGATTTCTAGGGGACAGAGTTCGGCCCGAACTCTGTGTGGAGGCAGAGTTCGGCCCGAACTCAGTCTCCAGAGCACAGAGTGGTTCTAAGGGGATTTTTGGGCAGTGTTTGGTTCAGTGGAGCTTGGGATTTTGGGTAGGCTGTAGACTAAGTGTCAAGAGCTCAGCAAGACTCAGAGTACACAAGTCTAGACTCAATGAAAATATAAAATACAGACTCGAAAACACACTGAGAGCCAGAGACTGAGCTGTCGTCTGTCTTGAACTGTTATGCAGACATCGTGTGTCGTATTGAATTAATACAGATATTATTTAGTCAATGTAGTCAATATTTGGTTGACTGTGACTTTGTGTCAACAATCTCCCCCATATTGATAATTGACAAAATAATATATGTATATTCAATATTCATACCTGGACACAGTTGATTATAGCAACATAGCTCCCCCATACTTGATGCCGAGCTAGAATGTAATAGCTCCCCCGTAATCAGTGAACGGTGCTGAGCTAGAAGCAATAGCTCCCCCGTAAATAGTGCATGGAACCTGTATAATATCTCCCAAAAAGCACAAACAAGCACAGAAATACGAAAAGATAGGATCTGATACCAAACAAGTATATCCAGCCATATATATCCAGGCAGAATATACATAGTTCTCCCCCTTTTGGCAGTTAGCAATATAGACTGCAGATGAATGAATAATAAAAGAAAACTGCAGTAGACAATTAATAGTAATACAACCACACCAAGCAGAGAAGAAACAGTATAGAAATAATCAAAAAAAGTACTAGCATAAAGTGTCACAACCAAATGTCAAACACACAACCAGAGTTTAAAAGCATCCAAGTACATAAAACTGAAACTAACTAACTAGAAATGAAAATGCATCAACTAATGTCATCATCAGCAGCAGCAGCAGCAGATAGTAGCCAATCTCCATCATGGAGCACGAGATGGTCCAGGAGTGTCAGAACGTCTGGGATCCACAAAAGCAGCACCCGGATCCAGGTAACGCATGACCCACGGATCATCAATGCGATAGCCCTCACGACCGGGATCCCGCTGCATGGGAATGGGCATAGTAGGATGATGGGACATGGAGTACCGAATATCATGCAGCGAGTTGCTGAGTGCACTCATCTGCAGGGTAGTGCGGTAGTCCATCTGAGCCCACCGATCGTCCTCTAAGTCGAAACGATCCCGGAGCATGGTCTGGATGGAGTCAAGAGTGGCAGGTGGAGGAGGTGCATCCTGACCGAGTGGAGGGGCGTCTGGCTCCTCATCATCAGAATGCTCAGAAGCCTCAGGAGAGGCGACGACTGCTTGAGTACGTCGTGCCTTGGACAGGAAAGCAGGAGCAGGCAAGAACGGACAGTGATGAATAGGAATGATGAATGCACGAAAAACCATAGGAAGGTATAAAGGATAAACCAAAGCTCTTGGTTTTTTCCTACAATTTATCATCCAGTCCATCATTGTCCTAGGAAGATTGAAGGGGATACGAAAATAAAGGTGATATAAAGCAGAGATCTCAAAGTAGGTAACTTCATCAGTTGAACCAGCTTTTGGTAAGATAGTATTGAATACGATGCGATGAAGTTCATAAAAGTAGGGGGTGAGATGCTTGGCCTTTAGCTTGCGAGGACTTACGTTAGGAGCACATAAATCCTCCTTGAATCCTTCAAGGAAAGTATCGCCAACAAATTGAAGTTGACGTGCTTCCACAAGCTTGTCCCATACATCAAGATCCGGAAGAGCAAGAAAGTCTCCCAACTCAGAATCATTGAAGGCAATGTTAATGCCAGCAACCCGGGAATAGATGTGGGTTGCATCGTGAGTCAGATTACAGTAGAACATTTGGATTGTGCTACGGTAAATGACAAAGTTGGAAGCAACTAGTTCATCCAAACAAAGATCACGAAATAAAGATTCATATTGAGAAAATATTGTAAAATTGATGGGATGGCCTCCAAACACCGGACGAGTCCTAAAATCGCTAAACCATTCATTAGAGGCGTCTAGCGACACAAATAGATGGTCGTCGTATGTATAGGGTCATCGGGACGCGGCGGATTGAACAACGGATGAATGGGGTGTTGTTCAACAACTTGTTCAATCGGAGGAGGAGGAACCGAAGAGGAAGCTCCCTCATGTCGAGTCCTTCTCCCTCGTTTGGACAAGCGAGATGCCATTTGCAAAGAAATAGGAGAACTTGAAAATGATAGAAAGAGAGAGTTATACCTGAAAATAATACCAAACAGTGGAAGAGAATGTTGAAAAACTCCTTTTCTTTGATTTTGAGGAGTAATGGAGCACTCTAGATCAAAAACTAGGGTTAGGGTTTGAAGGAAAGAGTTTGGAGAGGTGAGAAAGGAGGCAATAGTGAAGGAGAGAGAAGAAAACCCGAAATATAAGAGAGGGTTTTCTTTGGTCGGAAGAAATTCTGACCGTATGATCTAAAATGATCCAACGGCAGAGGCTGATCCCGACTCTGGAACAATTGGACCGAACTCGGCCCGAACTCTGTTGGGGGCAGAGTTCGGCCCGAGTTCTGGATTAGTGGTCCAGAACAGAAAACAGGCTGAAAAGATAGAAAAATTGGTTAAGTGTTGAAGAAAAGTGATGGTTGAGGATAAAAGTTTGATGAAATCAATAAAGTACATAGAGAGGTACTCAAAAGTCAGAATGAACTTTAGAATGTAATAATTGGACAGTATTAAGTCGAAACAAGCCATATAATAAGCAAGGAAATATATTGTAATTCAATATTCCAAATTTGCCATGGGTTAGCTGCAGGGGCCGGATCCCAGCTAGCGGTAGTCCTGAGGACTAGTGCACCGTGTCGCTTAGGCTTTTACGCCTTGTTGTCAGAAGGACCCTTTCGGCTTGTACCCATACCAAATTTGTCGTAAAAGAATCAAAATATACTCAATATTTACGCAGGCGAGTCTCAACTTATAACTGCTTCATCCAAAATTCCGAGTTCACGACATAGGAAATTGAAGCGCTCTTCGGATAATGGCTTAGTAAAGAAATCTGCTAGCTGATGATCAGTGTCGATAAACTCTAAGTTAATCGTGCCATTTTGCTGATGATCACGCAAAAAGTGGTGTCTAATCTCAATGTGTTTAGTGCGTGAGTGACAGACAGGGTTCTTAGTCAAATTAATGGCACTAGTATTGTCACAGAATATAGGAATATGCATAAAAGATAACTTATAGTCTTCAAGGGTTTGCTTTATCCACAGAATTTGTGCACAACAACGTCCAGCTGCTATGTATTCAGCTTCTGTTGTGGATAGTGCGACAGAGTTCTGCTTCTTGCTAAACCAGGAGACTAAAGCTTTTCCTAATAAATGACACGTGCCGCTCGTACTTTTACGGTCGACCTTGCATCCAGCGAAGTCAGCATCGGAATAACCAATAAGATCAAATGATGTTGACTTGGGATACCATAGGCCCACTGTAACCGTACCCTTAAGGTATCGAAAGATACGCTTAACCGCGGTCATGTGTGATTCCTTAGGATTAGCTTGATATCTAGCACATAGGCAAACACTGAACATGATATCGGGACGACTAGCAGTTAAATAAAGTAAGCTGCCTATCATACCTCGATACTTACGTTGATCAACAGGTTTGCCGCTCTCATCTGGTTCGAGTTTGGTTGAAGTAGCCATTGGCGTGTTGATTGGTTTGACGTTGTCAAGATCGAACTTCTTCAGCATGTCCTTGGTATACTTCGATTGGCAGATGAAAGTTCCATTAGCCATTTGTTTCACTTGCAGACCAAGAAAGTAGTTGAGCTCTCCCATCATGCTCATCTCAAATTCTGTCTGCATACACTTGGCAAATTCTTGACAGAGGGTTTCATCAGTAGAACCAAAAATGATATCATCAATATAAATTTGAATCAACAGAATAGTGTCTTTAAAAGATTTTATAAACAGTGTAGTGTCAATTTTCCCTTTTGAAAAATCTTTCTCAAGTAAGAAGCTACTTAGCCTTTCATACCAAGCTCTGGAGGCTTGTTTGAGGCCATAAAGCGCTTTCTTTAGCTTGAACACGTGGTCAGGAAATTTGTGATTTTCAAAGCCAGGAGGTTGTTTCACATAAACTTCCTCCTTAATAAAACCATTCAAGAAAGCACTTTTCACATCCATTTGAAATAATTTAAAGTTTTAAAAATTAGCAAAAGCACAAAGCATCCGAATGGATTCTAGTCTAGCAACAGGAGCATACGTCTCATCGTAGTCGATACCTTCCTCTTGGTTGTATCCTTGAGCTACTAGACGAGCTTTGTTACGTGTGACTGAACCATCTTCATTTACTTTGTTTCTAAAGACCCATTTAGTACCAATTATCGAGTGATTAACCGGTCTAGGAACGAGTTCCCATACTTGGCTTCTCTCGAATTGGTTGAGTTCTTCTTGCATAGCAGAAATCCAAAATTCATCATTAAAAGCTTCAGAAATGTTTTTAGGCTCTACTTGTGAAATGAAGGCAGTGCTAGCAACGGAGTCTCTTAGTGATGATCTAGTAGTTACTCCACGTGAAACTTCTCCTATAACTAAATTTTCTGGATGAGAAGGTTTGAAAGAGAATTTCTTAGGCAAACCCTCCAGAGAATTAGTTTCGGTTGAAGTATTCATTGGAGTAGAAGTTGATGGCTCAACGTCATTATCAAGAGTACTTACTGCACTGTTGTCTTCATCAAAAGTCACATTTGTTGACTCTTCCACAATAAGTGAGCGTTTATTAAAAACTCTATATCCCTTACTCTTGGCGGCATAACCAAGAAAGATACCATCGTCAGCTTTGGCATCAAATTTGCCTAAGTTGTCTTTGGTGTTAAGGATAAAACATCTACAACCAAAAACTTTAAAATAAGAAACATTGGGGGTTCTCCCAAACCAAAGCTCATAGGGTGTTTTCTTCGTAATGGGACGAATTAGCACCCTATTCAAAATGTGGCATGCTGTACTGACAGCTTCTGCCCAAAAGTATTTCGGAAGTGAAAATTTATTCAACATGACTCTGGCCATATCGCCGAGAGTTTTATTCTTCCGCTCCACAACACCATTTTGTTGAGGAGTTCTAGGACAAGAAAATTCATGATCAAAACCATTTGCATTACAAAAATTTTCAAAATCATAATTTACGAATTCGCCTCCATGATCACTTCGGATTCGAGTAATCATGTAGCCTTTTTCGTTTTGAACTTTCTTCACAAAAACTTTGAAAACAGAAATAGCATCGCTCTTATTAGCGAGAAAGAAAACCCAAGTAAATCTTGAAAAATCATCAACAATAATAAATGCATAAAGTTTGCCACCAAGGCTAGCTATTCTACTAGGACCAAATAAATCCATATGAAGTAATTGCAAGGGTCTAGTAGTACTTACAAAGTTGATGGAATGAAACGAGGATTTAGTTGCCTTGTTTAGTTCACATTCGGCACATACCGTGTCCTTTTTGAATGTGATGTCAGGCAATCCTCTCACTAGCTTCTTGGTAGAAAGCCTGGATATAGCATCCATGTTGGCGTGACCAAGACGCTGGTGCCAAAGTAGTCGTTCGTCTTTGTGGGCATATAGACATCTACCTGCATTGTTAGTATTTATAGAAAGATAAAAAATATATATGTTGTCCTCTCTTTTCCCTTCAAAAGCAATGTCTCCTGTTGACCTATCATAGATGTAGCAACTGTTTTGTCCAAAGTTAATATCATATCCATGATCAGCAAGATGACTAATGCTGAGCAGGTTATGCTTTAACTCGGTCACTAGGCAGACATCCTTTATTACAGGAGAAGGAGGATGATCAATGATACCATTACCTATTATGTGCCCTTTGAGATTGTTACCGAAGGATACATATCCTTCTTTCTTCATCGATAGTGATGCAAAAAGATTTGCGTCTCCCGTCATATGTCGCGAGCATCCACTATCGAGAATCCACTTACTTTCAGTTGAAGAGGGAAGGTCCACCTACATCAAGAGTAGATGTGACCTTTGGTACCCGAGTTCTTGAGGGTCCTGAAAAGTTAGTCTTTGGAAACCAAGTATATATCTTTTTATCTACAAGTCTTCTAAATTTGTACTGTGGTGAGATGTGTCCATGTAATCCACAGTAAGTACAGATAGCATTCTTATTTATACTAGGAGCATGAGAATAATATCTATAAGCAACAGGATGAGGATGGTCATGATGTGAAGAGTTAGCATGGTGATGATGATTATGCATAGAATGAGTGGCATGGTGATGGTGTCTATGAGGCATATCATGATGGTATTGTCTATGATGTGTGACATGCTGATATTGTCTATATGGCATGGCATGATGATTTTGTCTATATGGCATATGATGATCTTGTCTATATGGCATTGCATGATGATCTTGTCTATATGGCATGGCATGATGATTCCTATGTGTGGAGTGATGTTGATTGTGTCTTTGTGCATGATGATTGTGTACTGAGTGAGAATTATTCTTACGTGCACGTGGTTTGTGAAAGTTTGTGTATATAAATGCATGGTTATGTGCTGCATGAGAATGACGTGGTTGACTAGCATGAGTGGTGTTGTGTCCATGTGATTGGGTTTGAGGTTGAACAACCTGTTTACCCAATTTGGTTTCTAATCTTTTAGAAACAGCTTGCAGTTCATCAACCTTAATATTTAAGCCATATATCTTAGTCATGGAAATCTTGTGTCTACTCTTTTCTTCAGCAAGCAACGTGTTGAGTGTAGTGATTTCTTGAGTTTGTTGCTCAATACGTGCTTCAGCATCATGTAAGCTTAATTTAAGCTTGGATACTTCATCAGTGTCATTTGTGGGTGTCGTGTTTCTAACATTATCAAGAAGTAAAGAAACTCTTTGTATCTCATCTTCAAGACTTTTGATTTTGTCCTTGGCATGTTTGTATTTACCGATGACCTTTTTGTGATCATCGAGTAAATCAGTGAAAGCATCGCCAAGTTCATCAAAAGAGAAGTCATCTAGAGTTTCGTTAGATACCTTGTTGGAAGTTGCCATTAGGCACACATTAGCTGTATCTTGAGAAGAGTCCTTTTCTTCCTCGGAGTCACTCGCTTCACTTTCATGCCAAATGCCTGTATTGGCATATTTTCTTGATGAGTTCCTTTTGTATGGCTTCTCATGGCGGTTGCTCTTCTTCAGGAATGGGCAGTCTTTTCGGACATGTCCAGTTTTCTTGCAACCGTAACAAGTTGGCTCTTCTTCATCGTCTTCTTGAGATTCCTTCTTCCTTCGATTGAAGCGAAGAAATTTCCTGAAGTTGCGAACCATGAGAGCTTGGTCTTCATCATCCGAATTATCTTCTTCGGTCTTATCGTGATCAGCCCTTCGTCGATGAGCTTTGAGTGCGATCTCCCTGGTCTTCGGAGCAGGCTCTTCAAAGTCCTTGAGGTCAAGCTCGTGAGTCATGAGCTTACCCATCAAGGTCTCCATTAACATTGATGTGAGATCGTTTCCTTCTATGATGGCCGTCACCTTAGGGTTCCAAATCTTTGGCAACCCTCTGAGTAACTTACGAATCTTCTCGTGGTTTGAGTACTGCTTACCAAGCGAGGATAGAGGATTGATTATGTCGAGGAATCTTGTAAACATTTGAGTGATCGTCTCATTTGGCTTCATCTTGAAGGCTTCGTATTCTTGAGTGAGACGGCTTATTTTAGATTCCTTGACTTGTGTGGTTCCCTCATGCGTCACTTCTAGAAGTCTCCATACTTTATGAGCAGTGGTGCATGTGGAGACCCTGTTGAATTCATTCCTGTCTATAGCACAGAATAAAGCATTAATAGCCCTAGCATCTAGACTTGCCTGCTTCTTCTCCTCGACAGAATATTTGTCGTGTGGTTTCTCAATGAGGTCACCATCGACAACTATCCTGACGGGCTTTTTGTAACCGTCAGTGACGACAGTCCACAGGTCAAAGTCTAGAGACTTAAGATAGAAGCTCATCCTTGTTTTCCAATATGTATAGTTAGTTCTATCAAATAGGGGAGGCCTATGAGTGGACTGACCTTCACCATGATTGGAAATCAAGGATTGTGTGGTTGCCATGGATCAGCTCTTAGGATGTTAGTCCTTAAAAAGAGAACAGAGCTCTGATACCAATTGAAGAACAGTATGGCAACTCTAAAGGGGGGTGAATAGAGTTTATATAGAAAAATAGCCAATTAAAAATAACTCTTTCACCAACAATAAATAATCAGAGTAAAGTGCGGAAAATAAATGAAGAGCAGAAGAGCATACGCAAACATAGCAATTTTAACCTGGTTTCCCTCGTGGAGGACTAGTCCAGGCCTGAGAACTCTAGCTCAGGATTAAATCCACTATTTGTGAAATAGTAGTTTACAACCCGTGCCTTTTCTTTAGAAGAGCACGTCAACTTCTAACAGATGATCGCAGTGGCGATTTGCTTGGAATTGTCCAAGCGACTTCTTCGACTCTTGCACAAGAATCCTAACTGAGAGATGCTGAGCACTCGACACTTAGGAGGCTTGTGGCTAGTAGATGGGAAGGGTATGGCTTACTTGAGCTTATAAGAGAGAAGAGAAAAGAATATTGGATGGATTGGAATGAGAGAATTTATGCCCTATTTATAGTATTTTTATAGGCAGAATTCGGCCAGAATTCGGATAGAAAAATTCAAAAATTTGGCCGTTGGACAACTAGCAACCAGCTAACCCTAAAATTAGGGTTCCTGATTTCTAGGGGACAGAGTTCGGCCCGAACTCTGTGTGGAGGCAGAGTTTGGCCCGAACTCTGTCTCCAGAGCACAGAGTGGTTCTAAGGGGATTTTTGGGCAGTGTTTGGTTCAGTGGAGCTTGGAATTTTGGGTAGGCTGTAGACTAAGTGTCAAGAGCTCAGCAAGACTCAGAGTACACAAGTCTAGACTCAATGAAAATATAAAATACAGACTCGAAAACACACTGAGAGCCAGAGACTGAGCTGTCGTCTGTCTTGAACTGTTATGCAGACGTCGTGTGTCGTATTGAATTAATACAGATATTATTTAGTCAATGTAGTCAATATTTGGTTGACTGTGACTTTGTGTCAACACATGGAAATACGGTTGAAACGTGCCTACATGCACGGGATAATAAAAGATGGCTTCGTTGCGAGAGAATACAGTTGTGGCATCAATGTGGAGGAACTGTCGGATATGACATGGCGCCTCGAAAGGTGTTCAAGACCTTCGGGTCGTTCGGTTGACGAGCATTGAGTTGAGGTACGATGCCATTGAATCATTGAAACGAAGTATGAAATGCAAGAACACAGAAAGCTAACGAAAGAGATACGAGACGATAAGTCTGAGTCTCGGACTCAAGAATATATTTGGTTGTTTGAAATTAACTGTTGAATGATAGGGCGTTGCATGGTCGATTGGAATGGGCTCGAGATTAATGTGATATTAACTCGTGCACGAGTATTCCCCCAAACGGTTAAATACCGGAGGTCCCCGGTACCGATTTGGCCTAGGAGGGAATGGATAATCTTTGTAGGCGTACATCCTTAAACAAGATGGGAAAAGCCGCAAATGATGGTATGTAGCGGGAACGTTTCGGTTGTTTGGGATGAGACCCAACCCATGAAACGCCCGGCAGCCCAACCAAATAGAGAGAAAAGAAGGAGAGAAAAGAAAGGAACTCCTTTAATCCATTCCAGCGTGGATACGCCAACGGCCCTCATATAGTTAAGGAACGATGGGTTGAAAGTGTAGGCGCGTATGCGTCCCGCATAGAAATCCTGTCTAGAGATGCACATATAACATGACAGGAAAGGATTACGGCGTATTCACCTTGCGTCGGTGCAAGGGTGAGTGCGTCGACTTGGTAAGTCGCGCCACGAATCAAACACGAGATTGTTTGTTTGTTTGCCTATTCAATTCGATAACATGCTGCCATGATAAATGCTTTACGCTTTCAAAGATGCCATGAAATTGACCCTAAGGAGAACATAGCAAGATCATAAGCTAAGTTGCATGATTCAACGTAAAGATTAAAATATCGGTTTGGAAAGATGATCTTTACTTCAGTACATGCGAGGACGAACGTACTGATCCCCTACCAGCTTCATGCAGGGTGCAGGGAATAGATTGCTCGCGACGAAGCGTTGCTTGAACGTGTTGAGGCTTGGAATGCCGAAGCGCATTGAAGCGTGCTATCGCATTGACGCTCGGACTACGCAGCTGGATTGATGCGGCCGAGATATAGAAGGCATGATGTATGGAACGGTGAAATCCTTTGTGGGCAAGAGAGAACCTGAGTGTTGTAGCCAATCTGGCGTATATTGTTAGGCTATCGAAAGCCATTGTAATCTCAGTTTCAGATATCAATAAAGAGAATTGTTTCATATACTCTGTTTTCCTATCGTTGTAATATCGAATCAAAAGATAACCATTTGAGAACTTGTCATCTTGCCTTGCACGAGCGCAACTCCAGGCTCGTGCAGCATCACGCCCCCTGTGAGGACGATGATTCGGGTGATTTCGGGTCGGGGCGTGACAAATTGGTATCAGAGCTCTAGGCTCAATTTCCTCTGGACGCTCGCTTCATTGCAATTCGAAAAGTTGCCCACCCCCACTTGATATCACTCTTGACTCTACTCGATGCCGCACTGGATGTTCCATACAATAAGTCTAATACAAATCATAAAATTTTGCCGCATGTGTTTTGGAAATTTTATGATGTTTGCTAAGAAAGTCGTGAAGGGTATATTGCATTGAATACAAACGAGCCGTAAAAAGGTTAGTTGCTGCAAGCGCAACAAATTGTGAAATACGATTTGGGATGTTGTTGTTGCAATGTAACATGTTAAATGGGGAATAAAACGATGCACGAAGTGCAACGAGTTAATGGTGAATATGCGTTAAAATGAATGAAAGTGAGAAGTGATAGCCAATACCGATGTGTGAAACGGATTGAGCATTGACTTGGAAAGTCGAGAGTAAATCGTTGCACGAGGTGCGGTAAATGTTGGAAATAATCGTTGCACGATGTGCAACACATATTAAAAGTAAAATCATTGCACGTGGTGCAACGCATATCAGATTAATCGTTGCACGAAGTGCAAAGGAAATTAGAAAATATATCGTTGTACAAAGTGAAATGAAAGTGTCGAAAATAAATCGTAGCACGATGTGCAATGCGTATCGGAAGTAAAATTGTTGCACGAGGTGCAACGTATATCGAGATAAATTGTTGCACGAGATGCAACGTAAGGAAAGAATTGAAATTGTAAATCGATAGAACGAATCGTTCGGTTGCACACCAAACTTATGTTGGCAAGCGAGAACATTGACCGAATCGTGTCGGGTTTTGATAGAATCAAAGTTACGGTTGTGATCAAGCACGATCACTGCGGAAATCGTAAGTCGGAAGAGATCGTTGGTCTATACTAAGTATAATGCGAGGGAATTGGCTTGAATTTCGAGTGGTATATGCCATACCACGTAGGCGATGAATGACTCGATTCTGAGTGGTATATGGTATAGCACTTGTGCGATAAATTTCATCGATGCGTTGTGAGAATTACGAAAGGTTTTTCCGCAACAGACGGGGGAGTACCGAGACTCGATTGAAAATTTGTATGGCGATATGTTGATGCAAGTGTTCTTCGAAAATCGGTTGGAACGATAATGCGAGACTCGTATCGATGAACGATACGTCGGACAAAAGTTATAAGTTGGTCGGACGACTGAGACTAGCGAAACGATTATGCCTTGACGCAATAATCGGATCGACGGAAAAGGAATACTCGAGCTTACAAATGAATCGTACGACTTGCGATTTCGATAGAAATGTTAGGCGATGCGAGTTGTAATCGAATCGCACGATGTGCGACTTCGGTGAGAAAGTTGGTTAACGTGAGAAATCGTGCCTAAGAAATAGTTGGTTACATTACGACAAAACTCATTTGAGTACGACTGAAAAACACGCGAAGCTTAGAGGGCAAGATCGTATAACTCGAGGGTTCGATGTTGAATAATCGGTAACTCAGTTACGCGATCAAAGTATAGCGGGATGCAGTGAATCGGAGAACGAGTGTATGCGTATGGAAAAATTTGTGGCGAACTTGGATGTATGCAAAGGGAGTTAAGTTGATGTCGAAACAGATTCAAAGTTCCCTTACGTTATCGAAATGGATACGGCGTATCAAGATCGATACGTAAGAAAACGTAAGCGATGTGAGAATACAAAATGGAGTGCACCTTGCGCTATCAAAATTTTGTAAGTAGCGATACGAGAATGAACGAACTTGGTTGATCGTAAATTTTGTGATTAATCAAGACGAGACTATAAGTCATCGACGATTGCTCGATGCGTATAGCATCTCGTGTGTCGACCCGTGAACAAGATGGACTCGAACTCGATACGAGTAGATGTTTCGTAAATTGCGGAATCATCGACGGTAGTGCATGACTTGACTCGGAGGATAGTTGCGCATCAGTTGCGTCGATAGAAATGGTTTTGTCCGAAATTGGGTAGTCGCATTGAATCGTCGGAACGTGATTTGGCTTCGAAATAAGATATAGCATGGTTCGTAGTAAACTGTCCTTCGGTGATGATCCACAATTATCGAGCGTAGCTTCGGGGCAGCTGACCGTAGAAGACTTGACCGCCAAATCGAATTGAATGCTGCAGACCGTAAGATGACCCATACGATATCGCATATGGGATTGCACCGATAACAAATATAACACGGTGCATGTTGACGATAAGTCTAGGCGATTGCGAAAAACGTGCTATGCACGAGAGGGAATGATAAGGGAATGGCTTACGAGTCATGTCGTTAGTTCGGATTCACCTTGCAATTTAGCTTGCGTGAATCGAAATTATATTCGATGTTGCGAGACGGATAAGTTGGGAATTTGGCTAGTAAATTCCTACTCGTTAGGAAATTGGATGTAAAATACGTCGTAAAGACTTCGTGTCAAGGCGATCGTTGCCTTGAGCACCGTCGCCTTGATGTAAACTTTCGTGTCGGATAGATTGTGGCCTTTGTACAATGTCAATTTAAACTTGCGTCGGGAGAATCTAGGCACGGCGCCTTGGAAAGTAACCTAGCGGGCGTAGCCCTGAATGTTGATGCATTTGCAAGTCGACAAAAGAAATCCTATCGAGATAAGTTGCATAGCGAGACTTCGGAAATAGTTGGTTAACGAATTCGAACACGAACGCAAGGCGTTGCGGAGGATCGTTGCGATCGGATGCGCATTGGCTTGACGCGACGCTAAGAGTTGATAGTCCCAATGAAACATACGAAATGAGATATGCGATTTTGAATAGCGTCGCATGCAGTGACTTTATTGAATAAAATTAAGTATGTATCGAATATACGTATGCGATGAAAGTTCGAGAACGGTTGCTAAGGATAAGTCCGATCGAGAGTACAAGATGGCAAGCATAGGATTGAAATTTACCTGTCAGCTTTGTTCCAATTTGCTACGACTGGGCTTGGTCAAAATACATATATCTTCGGGACGCCTTGAATATAGGTACGGATCCAAATCGAGTTGTATCCAAATTCAAATCAAGATGCAGGGATGACTTTGAAATGTTAATGAAAAGCTTGCAAGATAGTGTGAGATTGAACAACGTTGGTGGGACGAGATCGTGAAACGATCTATAAAACACTTAGTCGGAGTGTTGGTTTTGGTTCGAGGACGAACCTTGTTTTGAGTGGTATATTCTGTAATGCCCTGCTCCGCACGGCACATTACGCTGAAACGTTGACTCAGCGAGTCGCGTTGACCCAAAGGAATGTATCGAGGCAAAACGATACGAGAGTTAAGTTGTCTCGAGCAACGCATCGAACTAAGTCGATACGAAGAGTTAAGTCGACCCGAGTAATGCATCGAACTATGTCGATGCGAAGCGCCGCGTTGCCCCGAAGGATGAGTGCGTTGAATCGGCTCAAAGATTCTAAGAAATCGAATCGACCAAGGTGCAAGTCCGAATCGATGCAAGTATTGATTTTAGTTGGTTTCGTGTGCAGGTTATACTTTGACGGGAAAATATTAGAGGTCGATCTTTTGCAATATTTAGTAAGGGGTCCGCGAAATCAAATCATCGCCTTCCGACGGGCCGAGACTTGGGCACGCTAAGGCAAATCGGACGTATAACTCAATGAAGCATGGAGTGCTCGAATGGCTAAGTTAGGAGAGTGGCCGTGCATCAAAGTTATGAAATCGAGCCTCACCGGCTCGGCGAAACGGCAAAGGCAAATCGACTCAAGGTGGAAGGATTGACTTCTTTTTACTCCTTCATTCGATAAGTCAAATATATTACTGTATGCTAAAGTTAGCCTATCGACGCCACGGGCGTGGTCCGATCGGAAGATAAACGATAGTGTGTGTCGAACACTAAGTTGGAACAATTGAAATGAAACGTGCATCAATATGCACGAGTCGCTATGGAACATTAGATATCGCAAAGGCGAGCGCCTCGGTGCGCAAGCCGTAAGAACATGGGATAACTGTACTTGACGAGTGCCTTAGTGCACGAACCATACCGTACCTTTGCTGCAAGAGTTAGACGGCTAGAACATTGAAAGACAATAGGCGAGCGCCCTAGCGCGCAAGCCCCGAACATTGAATGCTAAGTTATAGAACATGGAAATACGGTTGAAACGTGCCTACGTGCACGGGATAATAAAAGATGGCTTCGTTGCGAGAGAATACAGTTGTGGCATCAATGTGGCGGAACTGTCGGATATGACATGGTGCCTCGAAAGGTGTTCAAGACCTTCGGGTCGTTCGGTTGACGAGCATTGAGTTGAGGTACGATGCCATTGAATCATTGAAACGAAGTATGAAATACAAGAACACAGAAAGCTAACGAAAGAGATGCGAGACGATAAGTCTGAGTCTCGGACTCAAGACTATGTTTGGTTGTTTGAAATTAACTGTTGAATGATAGGGCGTTGCATGGTCGATTGGAATGGGCTCGAGATTAATGTGATATTAACTCGTGCACGAGTATTCCCCCAAACGGTTAAATGCCGAAGGTCCCCGGAACCGATTTGGCCTAGGAGGGAATGGATAATCTTTGTAGGCGCACATCCTTAAATAAGATGAAAAAAGCCGCAAATGATGGTATGTAGCGGGAACGTTTCGGTTGTTTGGGATGAGACCCAATCCGTGAAACGCCCGGCAGCCCAACCAAATAGAGAGAAAAAAAGGAGAGAAAAGAAAGGAACTCCTTTAGTCCATTCCGGCACGGATACGCCAACGGCCCTCATATAGTTAAGGAACGATGGGTTGAAAGTGTAGGCGCGTATGCGTCCCGCATAGAGATCCTGTCTAGAGATGCACATATAACATGACAGGGAAGGATTACGGCGTATTCACCTTGCGTCGGTGCAAGGGTGAGTGCGTCGACTTGGTAAGTCGCGTCACGAATCAAACACAAGATTACTTGTTTGTTTGCCTATTCAATTCGATAACATGCTGCCATGATAAATACTTTACGCTTTCAAAGATGCCATGAAATTGACCCTAAGGAGAACATAGCAAGATCATAAGCTAAGTTGCATGATTCAACGTAAAGATTAAAATGTCGGTTTGGAAAGATGATCTTTGCTTCAGTATATGTGAGGACGGACGTACTGATCCCCCACCAGCTTCATGCAGGGTGCAGGGAATGGATTGCTCGCGACGAAGCATTGCTTGAACGTGTTGAGGCTTGGAATGCCGAAGCGCATTAAAGTGTGCTATCGCATTGACGCTCGGACTACGCAGCTGGATTGATGCGGCCGAGATATAGAAGGCATGATGTATGGAACGGTGAAATCCTTTGTGGGCAAGAGAGAACCTGAGTGTTGTAGCCAATCTGGCATATATTGTTAGGCTATCGAAAGCCATTGTAATCTCAATTTCAGATATCAATAAAGAGAATTGTTTTATATACTCTGTTTTCCTATCGTTGTAATATCGAATCAAAAGATAACCATTTGAGAACTTGTCATCTTGCCTTGCACGAGCGCAACTCCAGGCTCGTGCGGCATCACGCCCCCTGCGAGGACGATGATTCGGGTGATTTCGGGTCGGGGCGTGACACGCTGGGTGGAGCAAGTTCTATACAAACATGCATAGGAAGAAGTTGGAGATCACCCTTGAAGATCTTCTACAGGAAATCTATGTTGAGGACCAGATGCGGGCTCAACTGAAGGTGGACACACTGTCCAAGCAATTAGCTAACGCCAATCTGGTTCAGACCAAGGAACCAAAGGGAAAGCAGGCGGCTTTCCACAGCAAGAAGAAGAACCCTGACAATCTAAAAGTCAAGGGAACTTCTATCAAGAAAAAGATGCCAAAGTCAGAAATACCTTGCTTCAAGTGTGGCAAGAAGGGCCACTTTAAGAATGAGTGTAAAGCAAAGACCAAGCAATCAGAGCAATGAGAGCCTAGTAAGGTATCTATGATCACTGACGTAGTTGCTATGATTGCACAGGTTGATTCAGTAAGGACTGACTCTGACTGGTGGGTAGATACTGGAGCCTCCTGCCATGTCTGCTCCAGTAAGGAGTGGTTCACCACCTATACACCTACTTCTGAAGTGGTTATGATGGCGAACCAAGCACATGCTGAAGTGCTCGGGATCGGGACGGTAGTGTTGAAGCTGACTTTGGGGAAGTCTCTGACGCTTCAAGGCGTAAAGCACGTACCTACTATCGCCAAGAACCTGGTCTCGGGAGGCCTTCTCTGCAATGCAGGCCTCAAGATGGACATCAATGCTGGCCAGATGGTGATGTCTATCAAGGGAACATAATTCAGGAAAGCTTTTTATACCGAAGAAATGTTCAAGATTAAGCTTGTAAATCAGTCCAATGTAATTAATGTAATTAATGAAGTCACTCATTCTGCTTATACTCTTGAGTTGTGGCATAATAGGCTAGGACATGTTCATTGTAAACGAATAAACAGAATGTCTAGACTAGGACTTATCTCCAAATGTAGGGGTAAGGTAGAGAAATGTGAAGTTTGTGCTCAAACGAAGATCACAAGGAAACCCTTTCCTCGGGTTAATCGAAGTACAGATCTTCTGGAGTTGGTTCACTCCGATATCTGTGACTTCAAACAGTTCTCTACAAAGGCCAGGATGAAGTATTTCATAACCTTCATCGATGACTTCTTAAAGTATGCGTTCGTCTACTTGCTGAAGGCTAAAGACGAAGCATTCGAGAAGTTCAAGGAGTTCAGAGCCGAAGCTGAGCGGCAGACTGGACAACAACTCAAAAGGATAAGAAGTGATCGAGGTGGGGAGTACAGTCTCATGAATTCGCATCGTTCTGTAAGGAACATAGAATTGTCAATAAGACTACGGCTCCGTACTCTCCTCAATCAAACGGAGTAGCTGAGAGGAAGAACAGGACGTTGACAGAAATGATAAATTCAATGTTGTTGACTGCTGGCCTTCCTAAGTGCTACTGGGAGAAGCTGCATTGACGGCCACTTTTATTTTAAATAGAGTGCCTCATGCAACTTCAGACGTTGCTCCTTATGAACTCTGGTTCAAGGTCAGATCTAACTTGAATGTCATTCGAGTGTGGGGGTGTCTGGCGTATGTCAAGCTTCCAGATCTAAAGATTCAGAAGCTTGGGACAAGGACTACAAAGATGATCTTCTTGGGGTATGCCGAGAAGAGTGATGCTCGGAGATTTCTTGATATTGAGTCAAATCATATCATTGAATCTCGCGATGCAGAATATTTTGAAGACAAGTTTGCAAGGCACAAGAATATTGTTCTTCCGGATGTTCTGGAGAATAATAAGGGTGCACAAGAGACTGAAGTCTTCAATGAAGATGTGGTCCAAGAAGATGTTGTTGTTGAAACAACGGTTGAACCAGAACAAACTGAGCCGTCAGCTAAGCGTGTGAGGAGGCCGAAGGACTTCGGAAGTGACTTTGTCACCTATCATGTGGAAGCAGATCCACTTACCTATAATGAGGCGATGAAGACCAGAGATGCAGTTTTCTGGAAGGAGGCGATTGACAATAAAATTGATTCCATCACCTCAAATAACACTTGGGTGTTGGTTGATCTTCCTGAAGGAGCGAAACCCATCGGATGCAAATGGATCTTCAAGAAGAAGATGAAAGCAGACGGAACAATTGACAAGTTCAAGGCTAGGTTGGTAGCCAAGGGATTTTCTCAGAAGCAGGAGATTGACTATTTTGACACGTATGCTCCAGTAGCCCGGATGACCACCATCAGAATGTTAATTGCTCTTGTAGCAATACATAAGATGGTGATACATCAGATGGATGTGAATACGGCTTTCCTAAATGGCGAGCTGACCGAAGAGATTTACATGCAACAGCCAGAGGGATTTGTCATCAGGGGTCTTGAAAACAAAGTCCGTAAGTTGGTGAAATCTTTGTACGGTCTTAAACAGGCTCCCAAGATGTGGCATGAGAAATTTGACAAAGTTATAATGTCAAATGGCTATATGGCCAGCGATACGGACAAGTGTGTTTACACAAAGTTCGCTGATGGAAGAGGTGTGATCGTTTGTCTGTACGTAGACGACATGCTTATCCTAGGTACGGATATTAGCTGTGTCACGGAGACAAAAAAATTCATCTCAAGCAAGTACAGGTGTGATCTGAGTTGGGGGGAAGCTGATGTGATCTTAGGGATCAAGATCATCCGGACAAACACTGGACTAGTGCTGTCACAGTCTCATTATATTGAGAAAATGATCACTCGTTATGGGTATCGGGATCTTCCAGGGATCGATACGCCGTACAGGTGTGATCTGAAGCTGAAGCCTAATTCAGGGGAAAGCATCAGGCAGCTGGAGTATGCAAGCGTAATGGGAAGTTTGATGTATGCTACTACTGCCACAAGGCCTGACATAGCTTTCGCCGTGGGAATGCTGAGTCGTTTCACGAGCAACCCAGGTGCTGAATACTGGAAAGCTGTGAAACGGGTTATGAGATATCTCAAGAAGACTCAGACATATGCACTGTACTACAGCGGAGATCCGTCGGTAGTGGAAGGCTTCAGTGATGCCATTTGGTGCTCAGAGGTGGAGAGCGAGAGGTCCACAGGTGAATACATTTTCACAATGGGTGCAGCTGCTATATCGTGGAAGTCGAAGAAGCAGACTATGCTCTCGCAGTCATCTATGGAATCTGAGTTCTTTGCACTAGATACCGCAGCCAAGGAAGCAGAATGGCTTCGGGAGCTCATGTATGATCTTCCATTGGTTGGGGCACAAATACCGGCGATACCGATATACTGCGACAACCAGGCGACTGCGGCGGTGGTATCAAATGACCTTTTTAACGGGAAGAAGAGGACTGTGCGGTTGAAGCACAGGGCAGTACACGATCTTATCAAGAGAGGTGTTATTGCAGTGATTGATGTTCGGAGTCAGGAGAACCTGGCAGATCCGTTCACCAAGGGCCTCAAGCGCCAGCTGGTCAATGACACAGCTTATAAAATGGGCTTGAAGGCATTCTGATATTGGATTATTGTATTCCTACCATAAAGTTTTGTGCTATTAGTTCAAAGAATTATCTACTAGGCATCTAGCTTTTGGTTCAAGGGAGGACCGCTAATCGGAAGAATATCAGGAACGGTGGGTACATGTTCTATTGTGCATGGAGAGGTTACGGACCTATAACCACTGTTGTCTACTATTGTTTTCTGCGGAAAATGGTTCCTATGGGAAGGTTGGCTTAATTGCCTTAATGAGTTCTCAGGCAGAGTGAATGCCTGGAGTGCTTTACAGGAAGCACGGTAGAGCAGCACTACAAGGAGTGAAACTCCATGCTACAGTGGGGTGACTCCACTATGAGGTTCCTATATGTGGGGTGCTGCCCAGGAATAGGATAAAGCCTCGGCTTTGTAGGCCAAGTCACAGCGACGTAGCACTGCAAATAGACAGTTAGCCTAATATTGTATGTTAAATATAAAGAGGGGTGTAGTCAGCACTACAAAGAGGAGGAGTTCCTCATGTTACAGTGGCACGACACCACCATGAGGTACCCGGTTAGGGATAAAGCCTCGGCCTTCCAAGCCATGTCGTTGCGGCGTAACACCGCAAGGGAGCCTAAGGCTTCATGCTGGGTAGTTTGGCACTACAAAGAGGCGGTTGCCTCATGCTACAGTAGTATGACACTACCATGAGGTTTTCGGTACGGGATAAGGCCTCGGCTTTAAGCCATGTCATAGCGGCGTAGCACCGTAAGGGAAGCGCAAAGCGCTTCATGCCATGTCTCTTTATAATGAACTCACCTATAGTGTATGATAGAGATATCAGGCCGTCTCTTGAGGATAAACTTGTAGACATCCAAAATTATACACTGAAACCAGACTGGCACATGGCCTTTAATGTGTAGCCAGAAGTACATGTAACTACATTATGTGAGTGAAAAAAATTTCAGCTATGATGCAGAATTCAAGGCTTAGTCCATTCTTGTATTATAGTTTGATTTTTGACTCACGTGGGAAGATTCAAGTCTTAAGTGGCATCTATCCTAAAAGCATAATGGACAGTTACTGTGGGGAACACTCGTACTCATATATATAGAGATATGTGGGGGATTGTTGGATTTGTAGCCTTTTGTTTTGGTTTTTAGTCCCACATCAGCTAGAAAGGAATGTGTATCTCTACATATATGAGTCTTTTCTCTTTATGGAGATGCACATGTAGTGCACATGGGTGTGTGCCATGTGAGATTAATTATTAATGGTATAAAGGCTTAATCAACAATTAAGAAGCTGTAAGCTTTTTGCTCTTGGAAATTTATTTCCATGGAGCTAAGCTCCGTAGGAGCTTAGCGACTCGGACTCGGACTCGGACTCGGGCTCGGACTCAGGCTCAAGGGCTCATGAGGCGTAATGTGGCATTTTGTTGGCGCACTTTGCACTTAGCACGTCAGCATCGTCGCTAGACGCATAGTGCGCTTAAGTTGCGCTCGTTGCGCGACCACGTTGCGCGGCCCGTTACGCGAGCCCAGTTACGCTGGCCCAGTTACGCAGTCCAGTACGCAGCCCAGTACGCCCAGTACACGCAGTGTACGCCGCGTACGCAACATGCGTAGAGTGCACAGTGTGCGCAGCGTACGCAGTGTGCGTAGAGTGCGTATGTGCGTATGGCTGGCTGCATATTAGAGCGGGAACGGTTGCAGCAGTTGTTGCACGTTCAGGAGTGGTTCTGCCACTACCCTGAAGTTTAGGCAACTGCTTGGCAACCGCCCCTTGGGCTATATATGCAGGTTCTCTCCTCTCTCTGAGTGTAGTAGTAATCAGAATTCCAGAAAAAAAAACTCTAAGTGTTCTTTAACACAACAGAGTAGTGAGCGTGTTCTTGAACACAAACACTATTACTTTTTAGTACGCGTGGGTTCTGTTACTTCAAACAGAGAGAAGAGTAGAGCCATTGCCAGAGGAGTTCGCCGTCTTCCGAGGAGTCAGAAGAGGAGGAGTGTTCCAAGGTTTTTCGTCAACCTTGCTGGTTCCTGGAAGCTGTTCGTAGAGGTCGAATAAAGCTTTGAGCAACGGTGATAATTCACCCCAGCATTTCCATCTATTGTCTGTCATCCTTCTGTTGCCTTTAGCAGTTCTGTCAGTATCTTCTTTTTAGAAGACACTACTGCCAGTTTACTACGATCACGAAAATCTCTTTAGATTATTCGTGTATTACGATATCTTTTTAGATCTCGTAATTTGCAGAATCCTTCTGGATCTCTGTTGCAAAACCTTCTTTAAGGAATTGCATTTAAAACGTTGTCTTTACAACTGTTTCAGTTTCTATATTTTCCAAAGAATAGCGTGTCCCGGCGATCCCGGCAATAACAAAGTTGAGGGTAGCTTGAAGTTTTACCATGCTGTACAATAACGGCCGCTTGACTTTTTGAACTTTTTCTCTCCTGTTCTGCAAGCCAGGTTACCAAGAAGAAAGATTTGAGTGAGTTCTACTTTGGTCTCAGCAATAATGTCGCATTTGGTGCCCTTACTCGTCTAGAAGAATCTACAGAGTTCAAAACATGAACCAGTAAGTAATATTATCCGAGAGACTGAAAAAGGTGGCAAAACAAGACCTGAAGCACCTGTTCAAGATGAAGATGGAGTTGGTGATCGAGCTGAGGCACACCGTCGATCTCGGGATCAATTTGAGCATTCAGCCACAACATCAGGGACGGCTGTAGTAGATACCACTTCGGCACAAAAAACAGAGACAGTTGAGAAAGCATCAGCTAAGCAGACATCTGAATTATACAAGAGAGATGAAGATAAAGTTGCTGCAGCAAGAGATCAATTTTTGGCCCGCAAGAAAGCAAGAGAACAATAGCCAAATGGAAAATTTGAGTTTAATCAGCTATTTGGACAGTTAATGTAAACTCTACATGCCATTGTATTATGTTCTAAGTACTATCCACGCCGGCATGGGTGCAAACGAATTTCTCAACTTAAAAGTTCGTCTTAATTTGTGGGGTTTGAAACAGTTGCAGTCTGTAGAACCTTTATGTATAGCAAGATATTTTTATGTTCTGCTTGTTTATGTATGATGCATCAGGTTTATATATCTTATGTCTTCTCATTGTGTTAGCCGCTAACTTTTGCTCCAGTTGTAACTGTAGCAATGGAAAGATGTTACATATTTTCGATAATTTGTGTCTTTAATGAAATAATGTTTTGCCAATAATGACAAAAAATAGCTACAGTTTTGCATTGTTCATGTCCCTACATTTTGGTTTCTGGCCAATACTATCAGAAGGGCTACCTTGATTCTTTATTCTCTACATTGTTTTCTTCCTATTTAATCACTAATAACAATTATCATTGCTAATAATGTCTGCCTATTTTTCCTATGAACAGGTTGCTCGTATTAGCACATAAAGATCATATAAATGTTTTGCCAATAAGGACAAGAAGTAGCTACAGTTTTGCATGGTTCATGTCCCTTTTGGGAGTGAACAGAACATTTTGGTTTGTGGCCAATACTATCAGAAGGGCTATACCTTGATTCTTTATTCTCTACATTGTTTTCTTCCTATTTAGTCACCAATAACAATTATCATTGCTAATAATGTCTGCCTATTTTTCCTATGAACAGGTTGCTCGTATTAGCACATAAAGTGTTGGTGCTGCTGCTCCTTTTCTCTAGCAAAAAACCAATTCCCTCTTTGTTTAGTCCCACATCGGTTGGGCAAAGGGAACAACTTGTGTATATATTCATATCTGGAAATTGCTGAAAAACTCAATTTCGGAATGGACTTTTATAAAATGCCCACCCGCTGGATGAGTTTTGTGAAATACCCAGAATTAAGTATTTTCACGTTAAATATTCTAAGATTCCCTTTTAGATGCCACCCGCTGGAAACTGCTATTTTTATGATAGCGAAACTACCCCTCCGCGTGAATTGGTCATCTATATATATTTGAATTCAAAAAACTCAGATCTGGATTGCGATTTTCGTCTTCTTCTTCTTCTTCACGGGAAATCTGAATTCCATTGCTCTCATCTTCAGCAGAGATCGCAAAGATCGTTCGTAGTTCGGTGTGCTTCTCTTCAGTCGAACTCAGATCATCGCTCGTCATCATCATCACCATCATCATTATCTTCATCGTGGAGACATTTGAAGTTTTTCGACGATTAGGTCAATTGTGGAGACTTCTTTTCCATAAGAATTATCATCATTTTGAAAGAAGAACGAAACTCTTTATTCCTGACAAAATTTTTCTAAAAAGAAAAATTTTCCGTGTTAAAACCACGGAGAATGACCATTCTCCGTGCTAAAATGACGGAGAATGACTATTCTCCGTTTTAAAAACCATGGAGAATGGCATTCTCCGTGTTAAAAACCACGGAGAATGACAATTTTCTATGGGTTTTAACACGGAGAATGCCATTCTCCGTGGTAAAATGACGGAGAATGGCCATTCTCCGTCATTTTAGTACGGAGAATAGCTATTGTCCGTGGTTTTAACACGGAGAATGGTCATTCTCCGTCTTTTTCAATACGGAGAATGACCATTCTCCTCCATGTTAACACGAGATTGGTCATTCTCCGTGTTAATATCACGGAGAATGACCATTCTCCCTGTCGAAAAAGACGGAGAATGACCATTCTCCGTTGTAAAAAATGACGAAGAATGTCCATTCTCCGTGTAAAGATCACGGAGAATGATTATTATCCGTGTTAATATCACGAAGAATGACAATTCTCCGTGCTAAAGTGACGGAGAATGGCCATTCTCCGTCATTTTAGTACGAAGAATAGCTATTCTCCGTGGTTTTAACACGGAGAATGGTCATTCTCCGTCTTTTTCAATACGGAGAATGATCATTCTCCTCCATGTTAACACGAGATTGGTCATTCTCCGTGTTAATATCACGGAGAATGATCATTCTCCGTGTCGAAAAAAATGAAGAATGACCATTCTCCGTTGTAAAAAATGGCGGAGAATGTTCATTCTCCGTGTAAAGATCATGGAGAATGATTATTATCCATGTTAATATCATGGAGAATGACCATTCTTCGTGATTTTACCACGGAGAATGGCAATTCTTCGTGGTTTTGACACGGATAATGACCATTCTCCGTCATTTAGTACGGATCATTAATGACCATTCTCCGTCATTTAGTACGGAGAATATCTATTCTCCGTCATTTAGTACGGAGAATGACTATTCCCCTGCGTTTTAACACTAGAAATGGACATTCTCCGTAATTTTACCACGGAGAATGGCGAGTTGAAAGTTTGGAAAGCCATAACTTTTGACTAGGAGATCGAAACGAGATCCGGTTTGTCGCAAAACGAGCGTATTTCCGAGGAGCCTGACAGTAACAAAATTTTTGGTAGACGAACTTTTGAAATTTTAGAATTGCAAAAAATAATGTTTTGACCTCCGTTTTGACATGGAAAGATTTTGGAGAAAAAAACCTAGGTTCGTAAGTCAGCAGCGTATCGAAGAAGAGGAAGAATAGAAAGTGAGCAGCGTAACGAAGAAGATGAAGAATCGAAATATTTTTTTTATGAAGAGTATGTTTCGCGGGTGCTTTGAATAAATTAGAAGGGTAAAAGGGTCATTTGGAATCCGCTTTGGATAAGTTTCTCTAATTCTGGACACGCGATGAAAGTTTCTTTAGCGGTGGGTTTTTCATGAAACTGTTTTAGTTTTTGGGCATTTCATAAATTTTCCATATTCATATTCTCTCTCTTGCTTTATTAAAGTGTTGTGTGGGAGCCCCATGGGACACACGTGCGCGCTGCCGCCGTCTGGCCGGTAGGTCCGGTTTGGCGCAAGTAACGAGTACGGATACATGCCCATATTTGTGAGTGTCGAATGTCGATTCAATTTTTTCTTCGAGTTCAGACTGAGATCCTAAAAATCTTTTTATTTTTTTAACTTTCCGTTACATCTCTGATGTCTATTAAGCTTATCTTTCATTCATTTGAGACACATAACAAATTCCTTACCAAACCTCTCCAAAATTCTTATTTCTTCCGAATTGCTGCTGTTGTTCGTTCTTGCCCTGGGTAGAGCTAAGTCGAGGGTCACTCTCTTTACGTCGTGTGCGGCAAGGAGATTCCGATGGTGCAAAAATTTTACCACTAGGAGTGTTAGGATACCTTCTGCAGATAGACCCGGACTAACTCTTAAGACAGTGTTACGTGCGCGACTTTTCCGGAGCCGGTAACGTTAACTATTTCTATTTTTGTTACAGATTTTGAAAGAAGAAAATTGAAAAACATTCAACATAAAGATCATATAAATGGCTCTGATCCTGCTTCTAGTAAGTACTCTGGATATAGGTAACTCCATAAGCTTTTCTACTCCATATGCTTTACAGAGAGTTGTCTATTATGAATATTATTTTCCTATTACAAGTATTTAAATGGTGAGTTAGGCCATAAAACATCATTATCCTCTGCTTGATGAATGTTGTTCTCTCTATTAGGGAGGGGGGGGCGCTTTTAGCTCACATGTCCACATATATATAGACACCCACGATGATTATAACTACTAATATTCTATCATATTTTTTTTTCTCTCTTCTCTGTTTCTCTTCTACTTCTTTCAAACTATGGCTTCTTTTTCAGTATGTTTTTATTTTTTTAAATCTCTCCCACTTTCAACCATGTCTTTCTATTATTTTATGTGTTTTTATTATTTTGATCAAATATAGACTTCTACCTCCTGATCGAGGTGGAATTGGGTGACAGTACCTGCGCTCGGGACCGTTTTGATTATTTATGGACTGTTGGAATTTTTTATTTTCTTCACTTAAAATCTGCAAACAAAATAAATTACGTAAATATTACCGGCCTCCGAGGAAGTCATGCACGTAGCACTGCCGTAAGAGTTAGTTCGGGTCTATGTGTAGACTGAATCCGAACACCCCTAGTGGTAAAATTTTTGCTCCACCAGAATCTTGTTGCCGCACACGACGTCGAGAGAATGACCCCGACTTAGCTCTGTCCAGAGCAACAATAGAGAACAACAGCAGCCGTACAAAGAAGACGAGAAATTTAGAGAGCTTCGAGAAGAATAGTTTCTGAGTGTAAAATGAAGGAATGAGACAAGGTATAAATAGGGATTTTCTAACGTAGGAGAATAATAATAGATTTAATGAGTCAATTAAAATAAATGTTACATAACGTTTTTCAGCACAAGGTTCGTTGAACCTGGACGAAAATTGAATAGTGAACGTTATGGAATTTAAAAAATTTGTAACGGTCAGAATTTTATAAAAGGAGCAAAAAATCTTTTAGGGTCTCGGCCCGAACCCGAAGAGGAAATCGAATCGGCATTCTGCGCCCGCAGACGTGGGCACGTACCCGCACCCGTTATGCATGCCGAACCGAACCAAGCCGAGCCGGGTCGGGCGACGGCGGCGACGCGCGCGTGTGGCCCATGGGGCTCCTACTCAATGGTTTAATGAAGCAAGATGGGAGGAGTGTATATATGCACATTGAAAAGCAATTGTGCAGCCGATGTGGGACTAATAATAGAAGAAATAGTTGAGCTTTTGCTACAACTAACAATCCCCCCAAAAGGTCAACTTTCGAGATGATAGAAGGGAAAAAAGAGAGACAAGAATAAGAGAAATTCTGGGCAGTTGTATACTATGCATAAATGAGATGGACTACAGCCTTGAATCTCATGTAGTGACTATTGTCTTTGTCTAAAAAAGAGCTTGATGGACTACGCCTTGAATCAGTCTTCTTGAACCAGACTCAGAAAATAGCACACATAGTACGCTAGAGGTATTGGGTCTATCAGGTGGCACGTTTCGTTGGCCATGCGCACTTTTACACATTCATGAGAGTTGTCTAGGATAGCCCTGTCCTATAGTCACGGCCCTCACGACCTCTCATATAGGTGAGTCCTTAAGGTTTGGTGATAGGAGTCAACCCTGCATATCATGCTTAGACTTATTAAGAGTTTAAACTCAACCTATCATATCACAAAAGGAACACTGTCACCATAGGGATGAGGTATGAAAGTACACATATACAGCCTCTTGGGCTTTTATTTTAAAGAAAATTTAATCTCAGGTCAGTGTTCCATAATAGTTACCTAGTCCATCTTGTTCCTACCCATTGAACCGGCTTCTTGGGATCTCTAGTCAGACTCGGTTGGGTTGCCACTGCTGGTGACTATACTATGGGCTTAATCCCATCCCCCTCGATAATTCTAGGATCAATGTCCTAGACAGACCCTTCGTTAAGTGGTCTGCAAGGATCTTGTCTGACTTTTTATAGTTAAGAACCATATATTTGCCCAATATGCTCTTTATTGACTTAAAGCGCAGCTGCAGGTGCATGTTCATCTTAGCATTCACAGAGTCATGGTTTAGTAGTTCAATAACAGACTTATTATCACAGTTTCTGAAAATTGCAAGAACAGGATGAACAGAAACAGGTATATACATAATAAGATTTCTGAGCCATTCGGCTTCTGTACATGTAGTGTCCAAAGCTATTATTTCATAGTCTATTGTACTTCTGGCTATGGTAGTTTGTTTACATGATCCCCAGGAGATTGCAGCTCCTGTTAGGGTAAAAACATATCCAGTAGTGGATTTCATATCATGTGAATCAGTTACCCAATTTGCATCGGAGTAACCTTCTATGATATCAGGGTGTCTAGTATAATAAAGTTTATAATCTATAGTACCCTTAAGATATCTAAATACTCTGTCTAATGCAGTCCAATCAGATTGGTTTGGGTTACTAGTGTATCTGCTTAGTCTCCCAATAGCAAATACAATATCAGGTCTGGTCCTGTTAGTTATGTACACGAGGGACCCAATCATTTGTGAATATCTATGTTGTTCGATAAGAGATCCTTCATTCTTCTTGAGAACAATATTACTGTCATAAAGGGTAAGGGCAGGTTTGTTGTCAAAATACTCAAACTTCCTTAGCATTTTCTCAATTGAATGTGCTAAGGATAGAGTATAGCCCTCTTTCCTTTTTGACATTTGTATTCCTAGGATCAGGTTTGCTACACCTAGGTTTTTCATATCAAACTGGTTAGACAAATAATTCTTACTGTTATTTATGAGTTCCAGTGAAGGTCCTAGAATAAGGATATCATCAACATACAAGCATAAAATAACACAACTTCCATTTGTATTTTTTCAATACAAATATTTGTCATATTCATTTGGTACAAAACCAAATTCTATAATGACTTTATCAAATTTGTTGTGCCATTGCTTGGGACCTTGCTTTAGGCCATAAAAAGATTTTACTAATCTGTAAAACTTCTTTTCTTGACCTTTAGCAATAAAACCTTCAGGTTGCTCCATATATATCTCTTCTTCTAAATCTCCATTTAGAAATGCTGTCTTTACATCCATTTGATGGATCAGCAAGTCATGAATGGAAGCTAAGGCTAGAAGGGTTCTAATAGAAGATATTCTAGCTACAGGAGAGTAGGTACCAAAATAATCTAATCCTTTTTTCTGGGTAAAACCTTTGGCTACTAATCTAGCCTTATATTTTTCTATTGTACCATCGGCTCTAAGTTTCTTCTTAAAGATCCACTTACACCCTATTGGTTTGCTGCCTAAAGGAAGATCTGCTAAAAACCAAGTATTGTTCTCCATGATGGAGTTGTACTCATTGTTAATAGCTTCTTTCCAGAAAGGGGCATCAGGAGAGGATATGGCTTCTCCATAAGTTGAGGGATCACCCTCTATCAAAAATGTTAAGAATCCTTCTCCTAAGTTCTTTTCAATCCTTTCTCTTTTACTCCTTCTAGGTTCCATGATTGGTTCAGGTAGAACTGGGTACTGGATCATGAGAACTAGTAGACGGAGTAAGAAAAGGGTTAGAGAAAGATGAAAGGGTTCTATCCTTGAAAGGAAAAATGTTCTCAAAGTAAACTGCATCTCTAGCTTCAATAATTGTGTTATTAGAGATTTTATTTACATCAGAATGGGTTATAAAAAATCTGTTGGAATTACTATCTAGGGCATATCCTCCGTTTTGACATGGAAAGATTTTGGAGAAAAAAACCTAGGTTCGTAAGTCAGCAGCGTATCGAAGAAGAGGTAGAATAGAAAGTGAGCAGCGTAACGAAGAAGATGAAGAATCGAAATATTTTTTTATGAAGTGTATGTTTCGCGGGTGCTTTTGTAATGCCTGTGGTTCGTATTACGCATTCTTGGAATGCGTGTACGTATTTTATTGCATGATTTCCTGGCTTGGCATTTCCTTCTTAGCTTGGTCTATTCCTGGTTCGGGTTGGTTGGTTCGGCCTGGCTTGGTTTTGCTTGGGTTCATGATGAACCCTTGGATGAACCCCCTACCTACCACCACCATTTGTATTTATTAGCCCATTCTTTTCTCTCTCTTCATTAATCTCATCTTCTTCTTCCTCATTTACTTCTTACCTACCAGAGAGAGAGAGAGTGAGCTCTAGGCAAGTGCAACTTGCTTCATGGAGGAACTCTGATTTTATTTCTCCATTCTCTTCTTTACTACATTCTAAAGCACTTTAGTATTTAACATTTCTCATTTCTATGGCTGGATTCTTGTAGATCTAAGTTTATTTCATTTTCGGATTTCTTGGGTTTTGATCTATTTAATCTTGCTATTTCCTAGTTTTGATGGTTCCATGTTGTAGAGAATCTCGTTCTACCCCATTTTGACCTATGGAAGTTCGGATTTGGGCTCTGGATGAAGGTTTTATGGAGCTTGGAAGCTTGGGTTCATGGTGTTCTTCTTCTCTGAAATTTGGAGAAGAAGAACAGTGCTTGACTTGACCGCATGGCAATTCATGCGATAAGTGATTCAGCCGCATGGACTGAGTCTCATTCTTAAACCGCATGAGGCACTTGCGTCCTGGCCGCATAAGACTGCTTTCATCCTTGGCCGCATGAATACGAATTGAACCTAATCGCATAAGTCCTCAGTTCCTCTTAGCCGCATGACTGACTGGATCCTCGAGCCATATAGACCCTGATCCCCTCCCAGCCGCATGAGACCTTCTCCATTCCTGCAGCCGCATACGCTTCGCGCCCGCCTTGTCTTGAGGCCGAAATTATTCGAGCCGCATGAACTCGGATTTTGGGCCGTATGACCCCATATCAATTCAGCCGCAGGGACTTCTTAGTCTGGGCCGCATGAGTTCGATTTATCCCAGCCGCATGTACATCCTTTATTTCCTGGCCGCATGGAAATTTGTTTCCTGACCGCATGCGCCCTTGCTCCCTTCCAGCCGCATGAGCCCCCTTGTCTTGGCCGCATGTAATCCAGTGACCCTGGCCGCGTGCGCTCTCCTAATTGGGTCGCATGAGTCTCACCCTTCCTGGCCGCATAGGCCTTAGCCGCATGGTTCTTCTATAGCCCTGAATATGGATATTTTATTTGATATTTTACGCCCATTTTATATCCTTACGCCTTTTGTCATGAACTTGATTTTTATTATGTTTGGAATAACTATTGTACATGACATGGTATGACAAGGAACTAGCATAACACGATTGTGATCCGTAGTGGTGCACTCCTGATAAGTGACCTGGCATGACCTGATAGTGGCCCGTCGTGGCGCACTCTTGACAAGTACACCTGACATGATTATATCTGATAAGCTGTTGCGACGGCAACCTGACATGACATGACCTGTATAATAACATGGACACCGTGGACGATTGTGCTTGTACAAATAAACCAGTCCTGTCTTGCATCATGTCTAGGGAGGGACTCCTGAGTACCACGGTCAGGAGTACCTATTGAAATGGACTAAGGCTAATGACTAGATTAATATATTAGTCATGAAGAGATTTTCCAGCTACAGGCAATCCCGTTACCTGGGTGCGCTTGGAATCTGTAGCCTGCCGTCGAGTAGGGCACATTTCCAGCACACTGTCATGTGTTGCACCCTTCAAGCTACCTAAGGGTACATGCGTTTCCTGGACGGTGTACCCACCTGAATTCAACCCCTAATTTCGACCTGGGTAACCTGGATGGTCTACAGGGTGTAGGCCTCAAAAATGAAAGTCACGCTGAGTTGATCAGAACAAGTCACGCAGAGTGATCCAAGAAGCAGCACAAAAGATACGCTAAGTTCTGCCTGGCCATCTCCTTTAGAAGTCACGCAGAGACAGCTCAGCCATACATCAGAATCATAATGACTGACAACACAGCAGTCGAGAAACGTCTCCTCGTATGCCACGTATGCACAGAATTCGAGAGATCATCGCCGTCTTTTGCGTGATTTTCGAAATCTTCCTTAGCAAGACTCACTCTTCACCAAGTTGGCGTGACTTTGGGTCTTATCTTCATTTAATACGGCTGACAATATAATCAATGTCAGAGATTTTGTATCAGACGAAGCGTGCCAAATCAAGACAGCTGGCGGTTGGCGTGGATTCTGAACCTTCTCCTTCCTCAAGTTTGCGTGGATTTTTGAGTTATTCTTCTCAAAGCCTGCGTAAATTCTGAAGTATTCTTCTTCAAAGCTTGCGTGGATTTTGCCTTCAACGAGTCTGCGTCAACGAAACTGCGTAGATTTTTGCCTTCAGCAAGACAGCGTGGATTTCATTTCAACTGGAGTACGTGGCAGCCATGCCACCGATCTCTCTCTCGCGTGCCCAGTAACTTGCACACGACCCATGCACTAATGCCATGTGTCCAACAGTTACGGGCCACGTCCAGTAACTACTCACTAACCCTGCGTGTATTTAGAGTCTGCGTGACTTTTCAAATGCACTAGTGGTGAGGTAGTTATCTTTTCAGTTACTGTTTTGACTCTATAAATAGGGTTCTTTTTTTATTCATTGTACAGATACATTGATATCTGCTGTCAAAATTTTGAGAAGCTTTTCTTCTTCGCATAGTCCAAAGGATAAAGCGATCGTCTTCTAGATCGGATTCCTACAGTTGTAATTTTCTCAGATACAAAATAATAAAGTGAATTTATTTATGGAAAACAAATTGGCGACTCTGCTGGAGAAAACCATCTCCTCTTCTGAGATGGTAACAACTCAATGTGATACTTCGTCTATCGGCTCGACGAAGAAGGTGATGACGATCAAATTCGATCAACTCGCCTATAAAGAAATGCAGCGGGCTAAGGGTGGCAAGCCCATTCCAGCCTCCATTATCATTGCCAAGTCGAAGGGACACTCTGTCTATGTCCCTAAGAATCAGTTGGCAGTCAATGGTGAAGTCTCTGCCACAGTGTCTACTCCTAACACTGGCAAGAACTCCATTGCGAGCACGCACACTCTTCTGCGCTCGAAGATGACAGTAACTAAAAGTCACGTTGACAGTACTGGCTCCTTAGCCGAATCTGTTCCAGTGTGCAAATTCAATTCTAAAAGTCACGCTGACAGTACTGGCTCTTTAGCCGAATCTGTTCCAGTGTGCAAATTCAATTCTAAAAGTCACGCTGACAGTACTGGCTCTTTAGCCAAATCTGTTCCAGTGTGCAACCCTACATTCAAAAGTCACGCTGACAGTATTGGCTCCTTAGCCGAATCTGTTTCAGCGTGTAATTCTAAAATCAAAAGTCACGCTAACAGCTCTGGTTCTTTAACCAAGTCTGTTTCAGCGTGTATTTCATCAGAGAAGAATAACTCCTTAGTTATCTCTTCTTCTTCACCGAGTTCTACTAGAACTGGGGGTGGTCTTCCACACAAAGTCCCTTCGAAAAGGAATAACTCTTTAGTTGTTTCTTCTGCTTCTGTAGTTTTTACTCCAGGAACAGCTTTGACTGATACTTTTGTTAGTCAAAGGAAAGGAGATGGTCTTTTGACTACTCTTCCTTCTGGACATTCTCTGTCTCAACATCTGAATGAGTCTAAGAAGAAACATTCCTTAATGTCTTCTTCTTTGATTTATTTAAATTGGGCACAGAATCTGTCCATTAAAGAGGGTCTGTTACCAACTCCTAATCAAGGGAGTGGTTTAACTCTTCCTTCTCTGCAAATATCCAGATCAATGGAAGGAAAACTCCATGTTTCCAAAATTAATATGTTACCTTCCACTGATTTAAGAACAAAACTCAGCATTTCTGGTGTTAAGAAACCATACCAATTGGATATGAAGATAAAAGATCCAGATGCAGAGTATGCAAGAAATTATGTGGCTCACATTAATCACTCTTTGTATAATCAAGAGCCATCAAGACCCAAGAACAGGAAGTATATTCCTCAATCTTCACAAATAGATTTACGGGAATATCTTCAACAGAAAAGAAGGAGTAATTCTATATCAAAAGAACATGCTGAATGTGACTTCTATCCAAGAGTCATAATTCAGTGCAGATGTGAATCAACAGTTCAAGACCATGGTGATCATACTGAATGTGACTTCCAGCCAAGAGTCACAATGCAATGCAGATGTCAAAATAAACGACAGTCTGTCTTTAATAGGATTCAGTATAAACCTATGCCTGATGAAGATGAGCCTTTGTTTGCCTCTGTCAATATGACTTCTCGGGACACCGGGGGTAGAGTTGATAGTCCAGATGGAGTATATAAAAACACCAGAGCAAGAGTCCTGGCTTCTAGTCAAAGAAATTTGATCCCTGAAATTGATTCTGAATTTCTTGGAGAATCTAACTTCCCACCTCTTCCTACTGGGGGTAATTCTCCTATAGTTGACTTTGATACACGAAGCAATGATTCAGAGCATACAACATCTACCAGTTCATCAATAATCCCTCATACAGTCACGACTTACATGGTTGATGGGAATACTGATGAACCCTCTTCTTTCCTGACTCCTCAAGATCAAAGAATTGCTTCTTTGGAACAGCAAATGAAGTCTATGATTGACACAATGAAGTCAATGTATGAACTCATGACAACTCAGTTGCAAAATCGACAGACTGTATCAGATGCCATACCAGTTGATACTGATATAAGTCCAGTACAAGTTCCTCCAGCAGTACAATCCAATACTCCTGGACCTGCTCAACCAAATCCTAGTCTCTCTGGAGCTGGGGGTAGTGCTTACAATGCCGTTCCTCCTTCTAACTATTCTCTACAAGCCACAACTCCACAATCTTCGGGAGTTGTCTCTGAAGAATTGAAAAATCTCAAAACTCAATTCGAGGCATTCAAACAGAAGGATGGTTTACAAAGGTTAGGCATCAAGCAGCCTTATCCGATAGAATGGAAGCAAGTATCATATCCTCCTAAATACAAGCCTCCTACTATCTCATTCTATGATGGAACCACTTCTCCAAGTCAGTTTATCAATCACTTTGAAGTAATGACTGATCAATTACAACCAAGTGATGCCCTCCTTACTCGGGTATTTATTGGATGTCTCAAGGGAACGGCTTATGAATGGTATAGAAGTCTCCCAGATGGGAGTATTACCTCATTTGCTGGTTTCAAACAGATGTTTCTTGAAAGGTTCTATGAAGGGCTTAATGACATGACTATGTCTGCTCTTATTAGAATCAAGCAGAAAAATAATGAATCTACAGAGGAATACATTGAACGGTTTCGAAGAGAAGCTCTGAAGATGCCTCTTGGAACTCATGATGCTGTCACCATTGACACGTGCAAATCAAACTTGTTGCCAATCATCAGTATGTGGACAGGGTCCACTCAATTTCAAGATTGGCCTTCCTTCATAGTCAGTGCTAAAGCTGCAGAAATCAGTGCTGAAACCTTCAAAGGTTTAGGAGTGCAGATGACTCCTAAAGAAACAGGACAAGGGGCTAACAATAAAAATAATGCTCGCAAAGGAAAAGAAACTCTAGAAGTTAATCTTCAGAGCAAAGATGCACCGAATGTTCAAACTCCTGCCTCTACAACTCAACAATCAAGAATACCTCGCCCCAGAGAAGAATATTCTTTTGATGACGACGATGTCCTTGGTATCTTTGAATGTCTGCTGAAAGGTAATAAAATACAATTACCAGAGATCAAGAAATCTGATGAAGCTGGTAAGACAGATCATCCTAAATACTGTCCATATCACAGAATGCTGGGTCATACAATTCGTACATGTTATGTATTGAAAGGAAAGATCCAAGAAATGATTAAATCTGGAGCTATCTCTCTTACTCCAAAAGAGAAGACCGTCACCTCCAACGTCGTCTCTATGCAATTTGGAAATTTCCCTCCTCAACTCCTTGAAAGTGGGATTATTCCTATTCCCAAGGCAACTCTTGACATAGTGAATCTTCCTCCTCCACAGTTTGAAGGATTAGTGCCAATCACTTTGGAAACAGGAGAAATCATGTGGATCCATCCTGATCTAGTGGCAGATTTTGAATCGCCTTCTCCTCAAAAGATTTCTTCTCAAAAATCTAAGAGGGCTGGAAAGATCAAGTCATGTCATATGACTTCTCTTGGGTCTACTTCTGACACAGAGCCAAAAGATAAAGAAGAAGCACTTGTTAGAGCTACTCGAACGGGGAAACCTTACCTAAAGGACTATTCTAAAAATCCTGAAGATCCTACTGATATCCCTTCAGATGCTAAAGATGCTCCTAATGTTCCTCCCGAGGAAGAACCATCTACTGAACCTGTTCCTCCCAAGCCTACGGCTCTGGAGAAAGGCAAACAACAGGCTCGGTTTGATAAGCCAATCAAGAAGTCTTCTCCTCTTGGACTTCAGAAGCCTTACAACTTCGATATTTTGGCTCAGCTTGCTAATACTCCCGCTAGAATGTCCCTTTTTGAACTTCTACGTCTTTCCAAAGAGACTCGGGAGACGTTAAGTGAAGTACTTCTACAAGCTGACTCTTGTCTTGCACAATTGAAGAAGCCGGATGTGGAACCTGCCACTTGCTTACATTGCAACAGTGTACTGGAGATTATCCCAAATATCACCTTTACACAAGACGACATGTTACTGGAGGATAATCGACATGATCGACCTCTCTACTACACTGGTTATATTGATACGATGAAGATAGATCGTATTCTCATTGACCCAGGGTCTGCTATAAGCATAATGCCGAAGAGTTTGTTGGATGAACTAAAAATCCCTCTTCACAAACTCTCCAAGATGGTTACTACTATCTTGGGATTCAATCAAAGCCGAAGTGAGCCTTTGGGAAAGATTCATCTGAAGCTTCAGATAGGTGATTTCAGATCTAAAGTCACTTTCTATGTGATCGAGATCGCGGGATCCTATAATCTTCTTCTGGGGAGGCCCTTTCTTCATGAAAATAATGTGGTGCCCTCTACTCTTCATCAATGTTTTAAGTACATTGATAGCAATGGGAGAGTACAAAAAGAAGTTGCTGATATAAATCCCTTCCATGGGGTTGAAGCTTATTTCAATGATTCCCGAATGTATAAAGAAGAATATACAAGGATCATACAAGCTATGGAGAAAGAAGATGCACAAAGTGAGACTTTAATAATCCCTGTTAAATGTCGAACTACTCAGCAACAAACTCCTAAACCCTTCGGAGAAGATTCTTTCATCATTCCAGTGAGTGGACGGATCTCTCCGTTACCTCAGTCATCTACTCAGAATACACTGATCATTCCTGTCAGTGGGCGTACTACAGTTCCTGTACCTTCACAAGATACTCTGCTAATTCCAGTTGGAGGGCGGACTACTCTTCCTACTCAAACTTCAAGGGAGCTCACCTCTTCTGAGCCATTTGTTATCGATCTTAATCGAAACAAAGCTTCTTCTTCTTCTTCTCCTTTAGTCATTGACTTGGCTAAAATCTCTAAGGCTCAGCCTTCTCCCAATGTAAATATTGCTGCTTTTGCATTTAATGAAAAGTCTCCACCTTTGCAGTACGTTGATGTGTGTAATTATGTTCATCTGTTAGATGACTTGAACATAATAACCATAGGAGTTGTACAGACTGTTCATACAGATGTATCTCTAGAACCTGTACGATCTTCATACTTTCTAGTTCCCAGCAGAAAGCCAGGAGACATTCCAATATTCTTCTACAAAGGGCCTCAAAATCCTTCTGATCTTGAAGATGATGACAAAAATAATGATACTGGAAGATTACAACTACGTCGTTATAGTCAGCAATCTAGAGACATCATCAAAAATATGGGCTATGACTTCAGGACTGGCCTTAATAATGGAAAAGGAAGAAAAATGCCTGTCCGGATTCCTCCTTTGAAATATGGAAGGACGAAATACGGATTGGGTTATACTGCTCCTACTCCTTTCATCAACATTATCCATGAAGATCTTGAGTCTGACGAAGATAAGAGATCTGATTCTTCTAGTACCACTTCTTAGGATTCCGATACAAGTACCGGTGACTTCTATTGCAACCTTCTGTCTTCCAATATGGTTTCTATTGACTGTTTTAAAAAAAATGATTCATATTTGACGGTTCATCCGTTCATCTGACGGTTTTGACCGTTCATCAATACTTGACGGCTCATCCGTTCATCCATCCGACGGTTCATTCGTTCATTATAATCTGACGGTTAATCCGTTCATTCATTTAGTCTTTTGATTTCCGAGTCTAAAGATCATAAAAAATTGAATTTAAAGATATTTTTATGTCTGAATTCTATTTTTTCCAATCAGTATTAAACTAAGATCATTTCTAGTTTAATATCATTTGATAGAATTATCGTTTGTATATTCTATTCTACTGAAATATGTCATGTATTACTTACCTCTGAACATATTTTCTATGAATCTATCATTGTCAAAACAGCAAAACCAAAAGTCTGATCAAGGATTTTCATTTACTCTCATTCCAGAACCAAAACATGAGATACAAGTGAAAGTGAAAATAAAAGAAGTTCACTCATTTGGAGTTATCAGCTCCCTAATACGATCTAGAACAGCAGTCAGTCTCTCTTCATGAGTTTTTCTAACTCGTTCTGCTGCTACAATTGAAACATTATGTTCATCAAAAGTAATGATGGTAGACTGGCGACGGCTGACTTCTTCAATCTGTTCCGCCTGCATCCGTTCTCGTTCCTTCCGAAGAGTCTCATAGTGTTCAACTTCCGAGATATAAGTAGTAGCAACCTCAGCTTGATCTGCTTCCATGACAGTAATGCGCTCTTGAAGACGAACTAGTTCCTCTTTTAATTTTCTCAGTTCTTCAGCCTTGGACGCTTTATCCTTCTCTAGAAGCTCTACTCTTTGACGAATAGCTAATATTTTTTCACCCTTTTCTACTAATTTCTCAGTAGAAGAGGCAAGGAATGCTTCAAGAGCTGCTTGTTGGGATTGTGCTTCATGCTCTAGTTGACTAATTTCAGTTGCAGTTAAAGATTGAAGATATTCCTTCTTAGTCTCCTAGTACTTTCGGATAGTTACTTCTAATTCATCCAGGAGATGTTTGAAGAAAATGCACTGAGATTCACAACCAGCATGATGCAGCGCCATGAGAGGGAACTTAACCATAGTTCGAAGATCAGAAAATGGCATAGCTTCATCCTTCAAGAAACGTTTGGAAAATGTATCTAGATATGAGTAAATGATATCTGAATATATTCCTAGAGTTCTTGTTAATCCAGTCTCAAATCCAGGAGTCGCTGTTATCATGGAAGAAGAAGCTTGAATATTCTCTATCCTCGGAACAGAAGTATGTGCCATCGGAGAAGTTAAGTGTGAATCCCCTTCATCAGCATCAGCCTGGATAAGCGGAGCATGAGTCGAACTCATTGCTGCAGCAGTTCCTACAGTTAAAGAGAAATATAATCAGTATTTAAAGAAAGAAAGAAGCAGCGGAAACAGAATTTGAAATAAAGTTCTACCTGGCTGGGGTTCATACTCGGTATGAGGAGGGAGCTTTGCTTCCTCTCGCAACCGGTCCATGATTGTATCCGATACCTGCTTTATATGGCTGCTTCCAGCTCCAGAATTACTGGGTGCTAAAGCGTTGTTCGGTGATTGAGCAGGTTCAGGGCTAAGTTCCATTTTGTTTCCCTTGACTTTGTTTTCATCGTAAGGAGTGGAGGTGCCAGCATGCCAGTCTTCTCCTCCTTCAGCTTCTTCTTCTTCTTCGTCTTCAGGATGAGCTTCTGATTCAGAATCAATGATATTTCTATCTTCATGAGTCTCTGGAACAATGACGATAGCAAGCTCAGTATTGGCTGCCGGTTCAGTTGTCTCTGGAATATCGGTTCGAAGAATGATATCTTGACAAACATTTTTTAACAAATCATCAGCAGCTGATAGCTCAGACGCCGGCACGTCTTCGTCGCCTCTGGCAAAGAAATGTTTTCTTCAGCTTAAATTTTAGGAACATCTGATTGTTTGGTAGTTTCTTCCGGAGCTATTGCTTCTTCAGAATAATCAATCTGGTCATCCAGTGCTTGAATGACACCTTCTGTCCCATGCTCAAATGGGATTACCCTCGTCTCCGAGGGTTCAATAGCTACTCCACTTGTGGTCGGAGCAGTTATTTCCTGAACTTGAACAGACTCTACTTCAGTCTGTTCAGTTGAAGCTGTTGCAAGGTGAATATCATCAGAATCGGTCTTCTCAGTAGAAGCTGCTTCACTAATTTCTGGCAAAACTCCTCCACTCATGATCGTTTCTAAGAGTTTGTTGCCCTTAACTTTGCTGGCAGACTTCTTGACATATCTGCCTCTTGACCTCCTTATCAAAGGAGCGTCATCTTCATCAGTCTCTTCATCTTTATCAGCAGCATCGTCCTCATCAACCGAGATACCGCCTAAAGATGATGTAGCAGTCACTGAGACTCCTTTCTTCTTTTTTCTAGATGTTGGAGATTTAATACTCCTCTTAGAGATGGTCTCAGATTCGTCACTTCTCTTCCTCTTAGAAAGAGATATAAATATAGGAGGAAGGACCTCATCAGAAAAATTTCCTTCTTGGAATAATTCATAGGGAGACTCAACTTCTGTTGTCTCATCTTCGGGTTCTGAAGGAAAGTGTTGAATAACAATTTTCTTCTTTGACCTCTTCGATGGAGCTGGATCATCCTCTGCAACAAAGGTCTTCAGATTGAAACTCGGTCTGAAAGTGCTCGACGATACATAGAAACGTGCATACGTATAAAGCATCTTTGGCCCCGAGCTAGATAAAGGATTAGGCATAGAGAATACGACTTTTATATCTCTAGCTGCAAAATATCTCCAAGCTCGAGCTCCATCAATGAGTCCTCCGCGAGCAGATAAACAAGTAGTGGCGTTCCCAACATGGAGTTGGTCATACCCAAATTGTCTGGCAAATCTGCTTGGTAAATATGGTTCCAGATATGCCATTTCTTCGTGACGATATACTAGATGAGAAGGCCGGATCCTCTGTAACCATTGGAAGGCTACATCATCTAGTCGGTCTCCCATATCTCCGTCCATCATATTTAAGGGCATACTCTCATAGCCCGATGGTGGAGGGACACATTGGATCAACCAATGTGACGCCCTATTCAAAACATTTCTACATTCTGGGAGGGTGTGAACCTTCCAGAATGTCTCTCCAGAGTACCTCTCCAGAAAAAGACTGCTACTTTCTCCTGACCCTGGAGGTATCAGACCATCATGATGAAGGAGAAGCCAACCATAAAGATACGTGAAGGGCATCTCTATTCTTGGGAATTCTTCAGTCATCATCCTCTGAGCAGACAATATATTCGTGACAAAATTCCGGAGACCTGCATTTAGCCTACAGGTCATCACCGATAACAAATCCAGCTTGTAACCATACATGAGGCGCACTGCTGCAAAGATAACACCTCTGTGTATCCTGTCCAAAGAGCTGGAGCCAGGAATGATGAATCTTCTTAACCACAGGGATAGGAATCCAGCCAGATGACCGTTCCTTGACAGGCTCTTTCCGCTCTGTCTAACATAAGAGCTGAAAGTGGTTCCGACTTTGAACTCGTACCAGTCTTCAGTAATCGTAAAATCTTTGCAATCATATTTCTCCAGCAAATGAGTGATTTCACTTTCAGAAAGAGGTTTGAAGTTGCTGATCCGATACCACCTCTTCTCATTTATTTTCTTTTCATCCTTCTCACGGTTCATGAAAAGGTAGGACATCCACTTCTGAATGTGGTTGCCAGCTTCATCCTTGGAACCCTTGTAATATAGAGTGCATGTGCCAAAATGGCACATCATCTCTTCAAATAGATGGACCATCTCTGGGTTCTTCTCTGACAGAAAGTTCAGTTCCTCTGTTGTAGGAACATATTCCTCATACGGCAGCGAGCCTGAAGGCAGGTGTGAGATGTATTCCATCTCATGAAGGGCGAAGCCCATCTCTCCTTTCGGAGTCATAAAGGTCCCTGTCCTGTGATTATATCTTTCAACCAAAGCTAAGAATAGGAAGGGGTTAGGCTTGAAACCATAGGATGAATTGACGACGACATCATAGAGATTTATCTTCTTCAGCTCAGTCGCGAAATTCTCCAAAGCCCAGTTGACCAATGTCTTCCATCTCACATTCTCTTGATTCATCAGGCCGTTCATCCTCGGTGTCGAGTCAGTGGGATAGAATGCATTCTTGTTGGACATGAATTCATTTATGAAAATGGGCATCCTGAATGGCATCAATATGGCTGAGTCTTCAGGTGGTATGCATCCAGGCTTCAAACCCCGAAATACTGATACATGATCCTCCGGGGCACTGAAAAATCCCTCCTTCCTGTAAATAATACGGCTTGCCTTCGCCTGCTGATATTCTGTCAAATACCAGGACATCTTTCTCGGATAGCTGGCATGCATAAGTCTCATGATTGATAAACCCCGGGAAACCTTTGGCCAGTACATAGGTTGTTTCGCATCCCCCTCAAAGCAGAAACACACCTTTTCCCTGATGCCCTTCGGCTGAGATTTTTGTGCTATAGCATCTCCGAATAAGAATGCTGGTTTCTTATGGGATACCAGATCCAGACTCTGAAAAGTTTGTCCATTCATCAAGCAGAGTAAGGTTGTGTGGTCTTGGTTGGCCAACAATGATAGTCTTGCTTCAGGAAGATCAAATTGAGGGAATGTTACATGAGATAAATCATGCTTAAATGAGATACTCAAGCACCCTTCAAATCTGCTTCTTCGCTTCGGATGTTCACTACAAGAAATGGTAGAAGACAAAGTCAGATATAGACTCTATATGGATATACTACCATAACATACTGAGTGAGTTATTCATGCAAAGTCCAGACAGATTAGGATGAAGACTAAATCTATCCAGAAGATGACTCTCAGAAGTTTGCGTGAATAATTCAACATTGATATCTCTGTCAATATGTGAAAAATCACGCAGCGTCATCTTGAAAGCAGCGTAACTATTTTAACATGGACATTTCTGCCAACGTAAAAAGTCATGCAGAATCATGAGAGTCATGCTCCTTTGCGTGGAACACAGAGCTTCGTAAACACGAAGATGTGAAGTATGGCCGACCCTAAAGAGGGAGGCATACTTTATTAATATCCTTTGCCCTAAGAAGGGGGGATATATTTCTGAAGTTTATTATTTTAAAGACCCTAAAAAGTTCTATGTGGAGTTCATCTTCATCAAACTCATCTTCAACAGATCATGTTCTTCCATCACTTACGATGCATAGGAGCTTGCAGAACTTCCTGCCGAGGAAGTTTGTCAGTAGTGGCATGCGAAGAAGTTGCAGGGGCTTTCCCCTTGGCCTGAGCATCAGCTTTCTTGGGAGCCATTTCGACTGAGAAAGGAGAAAAGGAAGTCGGGGATGAAGGAATTCGTCGACGAAGATGGAGTTCTCTTCTGAGGGTTCTCACTTTCAAAAGCAAGTAAAGAAGGAAAGAAGTAATCTATGGCTTATTTATAGGTTCATTCTAAACGGCCCATCATGATTCGTCTCGATTTAGGAGCTTGATACGGGATCCTAACTGCACAGAATCCCAACAGTCTAATCATTTAGGGATAAATATCTTTTTGGAGTCATCTCAGCGTGACTTTAACTCATTTCATCATCTCTATTTCAAAGTATTTCGAAAATTTTTTATCATTTTTTCGAAAACTTTAAAGGGGGTTTTGTAGGCCTCAAAAATGAAAGTCACGCTGAGTTGATCAGAACAAGTCACGCAGAGTGATCCAAGAAGCAGCACAAAAGATACGCTAAGTTCTGCCTGGCCATCTTCTTTAGAAGTCACGCAGAGACAGCTCAGCCATACATCAGAATCATAATAACTGACAACACAGCAGTCGAGAAACGTCTCCTCGTATGCCACGTATGCACAGAATTCGAGAAATCATCGTCGTCTTTTGCGTGATTTTCGAAATCTTCCTTAGCAAGACTCACTCTTCACCAAGTTGGCGTGACTTTGGGTCTTATCTTCATTTAATACGGCTGACAATATAATCAATGTCAGAGATTTTGTATCAGACGAAGCGTGCCAAATCAAGACAGCTGGCGGTTGGCGTGGATTCTGAACCTTCTCCTTCCTCAAGTTTGCGTGGATTTTTGAGTTATTCTTCTCAAAGCCTGCGTAAATTCTGAAGTATTCTTCTTCAAAGCTTGCGTGGATTTTGCCTTCAACGAGTCTGCGTCAACGAAACTGCGTAGATTTTTGCCTTCAGCAAGACAGCGTGGATTTCATTTCAACTGGAGTACGTGGCAGCCATGCCACCGATCTCTCTCTTGCGTGCCCAGTAACTTGCACACGACCCATGCACTAATGACATGTGTCCAACAGTTACGGGCCACGTCCAGTAACTACTCACTAACCCTGCGTGTATTTAGAGTCTGCGTGACTTTTTAAATGCACTAGTGGTGAGGTAGTTATCTTTTTAGTTACTGTTTTGACTCTATAAATAGGGTTCTTTTTTTTATTCATTGTACAGATACATTGATATCTACTGTCAAAATTTTGAGAAACTTTTCTTCTTCGCATAGTCCAAAGGATAAAGCGATCGTCTTCTAGATCGGATTCCTACAGTTGTAATTTTCTCAGATACAAAATAAAAAAAGTAAATTTATTTATGAAAAACACAGGGCTTGTGGCTGGAATAAATCTCACTGCATCTTGCTAGTAATTAGGCCCGTGATAACCCTAGTTAATTAAAGTATCAAGCCGTAATTCTTGCTTGGCCGTGAAATGATTGGATGGAATTTAACCAGTCTAGTCTTGTCCTGATCCTGTTCCAGATTACTGTATAACCAGAATGCCTGTATTTATTTTACCGATAAATGGTGAGAATTCCAAGTTTTGTTCAGACGAAGGGTTACAACTCCGGTCCTTGGTTGGTTTATGGGTTGTAACCTGGTTATCTGAATAGTTCCGTGGTTATCTCGTCGTATATCATCCTGATGTATTTTCTTTATTCCCAGTTCTTACTATTTATTCTCTTGTACTGACTGCTGGTTTTAGTTCCCAAGTGAAGCTTCTTTTGTGGCACTTGCTCTTTCTGGGATCTGACCCAGCTGGTTTTGTATGGCCAGATTTCGGAGCAGCTCCAGAGGATCCACCGCTTTTCCAGCCCGATGGTAAACACCAGACGTAACCCGGGCAACGAGTGGGTCTATTTTTGCTCTCCCACTTTATTGTAACAATATTCTTTTGAGGCGTTTAGCCGACGAGCACCTGTTTAGCTCGATTGTATTTACTTACTGTCTGCCTACGGGCTGTAACATGATTAACAGGTCCTAGGGTTGATCATGTATGACTAAACTCTTGCTAGTCCTGACATTTTGTAACGACTAGCTTCATGATCAGCTGAATATGTAATGTTTGGGACGCCTTACTATTGTATATTTAATGATCATACATCTTGTAACTTTTACTTACTTGCTTGTGATTGAGACACTAGGCTTGTTCATGACCTTAAGAGACTGTTGGCTTGTAGATAAACCCTCATGTATCTAGGCAGCCGTGACCGTATAGCGAGATGGAATCCATTTCAATATACGTAGCTGGCTATGTCTGCCCCTGCTCTCCAGTATTCTGGTTCTGGGGCGTGACATGGTTTAAGTGGTGGCCCATGCAGGTCTTGTAAATCAAGATATGTGAGGGGTTACCTAATAGATGTTTCAATCAGTATTCGTCCTTGATCTCTGCTCGTATCTTCTGAATCCCTGGATTCTTGTCCTGATCATATGCTTGTATCGTTGATCTGTCCTGGTCCTTCCTTATTGTTTCCTATGTCGTCTTCTTCAGCGGCATTGTTCGTGGTCCTACCGACCAGCAAGGTGGAGCACCTTCCGCGGACCAGCAGCAACCCGGAGATCAAGTCCAGCACTCCGGAGTAGCCTCCAGGGTCGAGCCTATTGGAGAAGAGCCCCCAGTTCAGCCAGCTCAGCCTGCCGAACCTGATGATGGCACATTAGTAGGACTCGTCAGGACCTTGATAGCTTCCCAAGATCGTCGTTGAGATGCCTTGCAACAAGCAGTGGCGGATGCTTTGACCAGAGGCGGTCATCCAGGGAACAGCACGGCCAACAGCTTCAAGCGCTTGAACCCTCCATTCTTTGACGGTAGTGAAGATGCTATCGCAGCAGATGCATGGCTTCAGGATACTGAAGTGATTCTCGATGCAGCCAAGACTCCAGAGAATAAGAAGGTAGCCGTAGTGTGCCTGCAGTTGTTAGATCTTGCTCGTAGCTGGTGGGCGGCGCAGGCCGTTGGGTTAGTGGTACCCATTGCTTGGGCAGTGTTCAGAGAGAGATTCCAGGCCAAGTATTTTGATGCTGTAGCTCGGTACGACCTACAGACCAGGTTCACTAATCTGAAGCAAGGAGGCAGGACGGTCGATGGATATGCGACCGAGTTTTCCAGACTCAGTCGGTTTGCTCCCACCTTGGTGGCAACCAAGTACGATAGAGCCCAGCGATTCCAGCAAGGGCTTCACCTGGAGATTCTATTGGCAGTTGAGCAGTTTGAGCATCAGACTTTTGATGCAGTCTTGAGAGCAGCCCGGAGGCATGAGTATACCTCCCAGAGGATTGTGGATAGGGTCGGAGGTCGGAAGAGATCTCACGGCTACATGAATCAGTCTTCAGCACCAGTCTCGGCAGCCGGGGCTTTGACTATTGGAGCTCCGAGGCGAGCGGCCTCCGTAACGTCGGTTCAGCATTCCACCCCGACGTACCCTCAGCAGCAGCAGAAGCAGAAGCAGTCTTCCGCAGTGGGATGTTCTCATTGTGGGAAGCCAGGCAATGTAGTGACAGAGTATCATAGGGCACGGGGATTGTGTCTGGCTTGTGGAGCACCAAACCATAGGGTTGGATCCTGTCCGAATAGGGGTGGTTCCTCATCGTCCAACCTTTCTAGCTCTTCGGTGAGGGGACCAGCCGCAGTTCCAGTCCAGCAGCAGCAGCAGTATCCGTTGCCGAGGCCCTTGTCGCCTCAGACCCAGATGTTCCAGCAGCAGAACCCCCAGCAGCATGTTCAAGCCCAAGCCTTGAGTCAGAGCAGGCAGCGAGAATTTCAGCAGAGGGGACCAGCACCCCGAGGGCATGGTCAGGCTATGGTGATGACCGCAGAGGAAGGATTGGCACCAGGTGAGGTAGTGGCAGGTACTATTCTCGTCAACTCATTTCTAGCTTCAGCTTTATTTGATTCTGGTGCATCGTATTCTTTTATGTCTGCACGATTTGCGACACGGATAGGATTGGAGCCCGAGTCATTATCAGTAAGGCTCAATATACTTACTGGTAACGGACTTGTGGGAGTAGATAGAGTATTTTCCTCGTGTCGGATCGTAGTTAGCGGTAGAGAATTCCCCGCTAGATTGATAGAGTTCTCGATGGCCGATTATGATGTGGTCCTAGGGATGGATTGGTTGAGGAACCAGTATGCTAGGATAGACTGCCATATCGGCAGGGTTGTTTTTAGCATTCCAGGCGAGCCAGAGTTTTCCTTTTCCCGAGGCGCATTTGAGCCTTCTCCTCCAGTATTGCGGATGGCAGTAGCAGCAGTGCAGTTGTCCAGAATAGTGGATGAGTTCCCAAATGTTTTCCCAGAAGAGCTACCAGGTATGCCTCCGGAGCGGGAGATCGAGTTCACCATAGACTTGATTCCCGGGATAGCCCCAGTATCAGAGAGAGTCTACAGGATGGCGCCTTCAGAATTGGAGATATTGTACAAGATGATTGAAGAACTCAGAACCAAGGGATTCATTCGTGCTAGTGGATCGCCTTGGGGAGCCCCGATGCTTCTTGTGAAAAAGAAAAATGGTACGTCCAGGTTATGTGTTGATTATCGTACCTTGAACTCAGTGACAATCAAGAACAGATATCCTCTTCCGAGGATAGATGACTTGTTTGATCAACTCAAGGGGGCTTCAGTATTCTCGAAGATTGATTTGCGCTCAGGTTATCATCAGATCAGAGTCAGAGAGCAGGACATCCCGAAGACAGCTTTTAGATCGAGATACGGGCATTGGGAGTTCCTTGTTATGCCTTTTGGAGCAACCAATGCGCCGGCAGTATTCATGGACCTCATGAATCGCATTTTTATGCCTTACTTGGATCAGTTTGTGATCATGTTCTTGGACGACATCCTGGTCTACAGCAAGAGTGAGGCGGAGCATGAGCAGCATCTCCGTATAGTTCTTCAGATCCTCAGGGAGCACCAGTTATATGCCAAGTTCAGTAAATACGAGTTCTGGCTCGATCGCATTTCGTACTTGGGTCATATCATCACTAGAGGAGGAGTGGAAGTGGATCCCCAGAAGATTGTGGCTATTGAGTCATGGCCAGTGCCCAGCACAGTTGCAGAGGTTCGTAGTTTTCTTGGATTGGCCGGCTACTACCGGCGGTTTGTTTCGGATTTTGCTCGAATTTCAGTGCCATTGACGCAGTTGACCCTCAAGGATGCGCAGTTTGCTTGGACAGCAGAGTGTCAGAGTTCTTTTGAGTAGTTGAAGCGAGGCCTGATAACAGCTCATATTCTTACGCTTCCAGATAGAACCGAAGGATTCTCAGTATATTGTGATGCTTCAGGCAGAGGCTTAGGATGTGTTTTGATGTAGCATGGGAAGGTAATAGCTTATGCATCACGGCAACTTCGTGATCATGAGAGAAATTACCCAACCCATGACTTGGAGCTGGCAGCAGTAGTGTTTGTACTTAAGTTATGGAGACACTATTTGTATGGAGATAGGGTGGAGATTTTCACCGACCACAAAGAGTCTGAAGTATGTTTTCACTCAGAAGGATCTTAATATGCGTCAGAGGAGATGGCTGGAGCTTCTTGTGGATTATGATGTCAACCTGCAGTATCATCCTGGAAAGGCCAATGTTGTTGCAGATGCTTTGAGCAGGAGAGCCGGAGTTTATTTTCTAACAGCGCAACCAGAGCTGTTAGCAGATCTTCAGAAGATGGTTATAGAAGTTGTTCTCCCTTCCAGTGTGGCATTGATGGCCAGTATGCGAGTTCAGTCCACTATAGTCGAGAGGATTCGGATGGCGCAGTCAGCAGATTCCAAGCTTCAGCGACTTAGGGCAGAGTATGAGGCAGGACAAAGACCAGAGTTATGCATTCATGAGGATGGTACACTTCGACATGGGAAGCGTCTTTGTGTACCCAGTGGAGATATCAGATAGGAGATCATGTCAGAGGCTCACAGTTCTCAGTATTCCATCCATCCCGGCAGTACAAAGATGTACCGTGATATCCGTCAGCACTTCTGGTGGAATGGCATGAAGCGGGAGATAGCTCGGTTTGTCTCTCGGTGTTTGGTTTGCCAACAAGTTAAAGCCGAACATCAGAGACCGGCTGGACTTCTTCAGCCCTTGCCCATTCCAGAATGGAAGTGGGAGCATGTAACCATGGATTTTGTGACTGGATTACCTAGATCCCCAGCTGGCAGAGATGCTATCTGGGTTATAGTTGATCGGCTCACGAAGGTAGCTCACTTCCTCCCGTTCAGAGTTGGTCAGTCGACGGCTCAGCTAGCGGAGATGTACCTCAGGCAGATTGTCAGGTTACACGGAGTGCCAGTCAGTATCACCTCGGACAGAGATTCAAGGTTTACGTCGCACTTTTGGCGTAGCCTGTAGGAGGGTTTGGGAACTCGTCTCCAGTTCAGTTCAGCGTATCATCCGCAGACAGATGGTCAGTCGGAGCGTACGATCCAGACTTTTGAAGATATGTTGCGGTCTTGCACACTTGACTTTGGTGGTTCATGGGAAGATCACTTGCACCTGGTAGAATTCTCGTACAATAACAGTTTCCAGGCCAGTATCCAGATGGCACCGTTCGAGGCACTGTATGGTAGGAAGTGCAGATCCCCGCTAGCCTGGGATGATGTTGGAGAGAGACAAATGCTTGGTCCAAAAATGATCGCTCAGACAGTTGAAGTGGTCAGAAGGGTCCGAGATCATCTTCGAGTTGCCCAAGATCGCCAGCACCATTGGGCCGATTCTCATCGGCGCCCTCTAGAGTTTTCGGTCGGTGACCATGTATTCCTGAGGATTTCGTCTAACCGTGGCGTCATTCATTTCGGCATACGGGAAAAGCTTAGTCCTAGGTATATAGGACCGTTCGACATTCTGGAGCGAGTAGGAGATGTATCCTATCGTCTCGCTCTTCCGTCGTCGCTAAGCGAGGTGCATGACGTGTTCCATGTATCCCAATTACGACGGTATATCCCGGACCCGAGCCACATCCTAAATCATTCGGAATTGGTTGTTGGTACCAACCTTTCGTATGAGGAGAGGCCCGTGTCTATATTGGACCGAAGAAAGAAGATCCCCAAGAACAAGACTATCAAGTTAGTCCGAGTTGCTTGGGATCATCACTCTTTGGGAGAGTCAACGTGGGAGCGTGAGGATGATATCCGATCGCGATATCTCGACTTGTTTGACTCGTGAGGTATAATATCTTTCTTATGCCTTATGCCTTCGATTCCTTGCTTGAATGAGTGATTGTCTGCCTAGTTACAGCTTGCATGAGATTAATGTAGCTTGTCATTGCTCCTCTAGCCTCTTGATTAAATTCTGAGGACGAAATTCTTTTAAGGTGGGTAGAGTTGTAATGCCTGTGGTTCGTATCACGTATTCTTGGAATGCGTGTACGTATTTTATTGCATGATTTCCTGGCTTGGCATTTCCTTCTTGGCTTGGTCTATTCCTGGTTCGGGTTGGTTGGTTCGGCCTGGCTTGGTTTTGCTTGGGTTCATGATGAACCCTTGGATGAACCCCCTACCTACCACCACCATTTGTATTTATTAGCCCATTCTTTTCTCTCTCTTCATTAATCTCATCTTCTTCTTCCTCATTTACTTCTTACCTACCAGAGAGAGAGAGTGAGCTCTAGGCAAGTGCAACTTGCTTCATGGAGGAACTCTGATTTTATTGCTCCATTCTCTTCTTTACTACATTCTAAAGCACTTTAGTATTTGACATTTCTCATTTCCATGGCTGGATTCTTGTAGATCTAAGTTTATTTCATTTTCGGATTTCTTGGGTTTTGATCTATTTAATCTTGCTATTTCCTAGTTTTGATGGTTCCATGTTGTAGAGAATCTCGTTCTACCCCATTTTGACCTATGGAAGTTCGGATTTGGGCTCTGGATGAAGGTTTTATGGAGCTTGGAAGCTTGGGTTCATGGTGTTCTTCTTCTCTAAAATTTGGAGAAGAAGAACAGTGCTTGACTTGACCGTATGGCAATTCATGCGGCAAGTGATTCAGCCGCATGGACTGAGTCTCATTCTTAAACCGCATGAGGCCCTTGCGTCCTGGCCGCATAAGACTGCTTTCATCCTTGGCCGCATGAATACGAATTGAACCTAATCGCATAAGTCCTCAGTTCCTCTCAGCCGCATGACTGACTGGATCCTCGAGCCGCATAGACCCTGATCCCCTCCCAGCCGCATGAGACCTTCTCCATTCCTGCAGCCGCATACACTGCGCGCCCGCCTTGTCTTGAGGCCGAAATTATTTGAGCCGCATGAACTCGGATTTTGGGCCGCATGACCCCATATCAATTCAGCCGCAGGGACTTCTTAGTCTGGGCCGCATGAGTTCGATTTATCCCAGCCGCATGTACATCCTTTATTTCCTGGCCGCATGGAGATTTGTTTCCTGACCGCATGCGCCCTTGCTCCCTTCCAGCCGCATGCGCCCCCTTGTCTTGGCCGCATGTAATCCAGTGACACTGGCCGCGTGCGTTCTCCTAATTGGGTCGCATGAGTCTCACCCTTCCTGGCCGCATAGGCCTTAGCCGCATGGCTCTTCTATAGCCCTGAATATGGATATTTTATTTGATATTTTACGCCCATTTTATTATGTTTGGAATAACTATTGTACATGACATGGTATGACAAGGAACTAGCATAACACGATGGTGACCCGTAGTGGTGCACTCCTGATAAGTGACCTGGCATGACCTGATAGTGGCCCGTCGTGGCGCACTCTTGACAAGTACACCTGACATGATTATATCTGATAAGCTGTTGCGACAGCTACCTGACATGACATGACCTGTATAATAACATGGACACCGTGGGCGATTGTGCTTGTACAAATAAACCAGTCCTGTCTTACATCATGTCTAGGGAGGGACTCCTGTGTACCACGGTCAGGAGTACCTATTGAAATTGACTAAGGCTAATGACTAGATTAATATATTAGTCATGAAGAGATTTCCCAGCTACAGGCAATCCCGTTACCTGGGTGCGCTTGGGATCTGTAGCCTGCCGTCGAGTAGGGCACATTTCCAGCACACTGTCATGTGTTGCACCCTTCAAGCTACCTAAGGGTACATGCATTTCCTGGACGGTGTACCCACCTGAATTCAACCCCTAATTTCGACCTGGGTAACCTGGATGGTCTGCAGGGCTTGTGGCTGTGGAATAAATCTTACTGCATCTTGCTAGTAATTAGGCCTGTGATAACCCTAGTTAGTTAAAGTATCAAGCCGTAATTCTTGCTTGGCCGTGAAATGATTGGATGGAGTTTAACCAGTCTAGTCTTGTCCTGATCCTGTTCCAGATTACTGCATAACCAGAATGCCTGTATTTATTTTACCGATAAATAGTGAGAATTCCAAGTTCTGTTCAGACGAAGGGTTACAACCCCGGTCCTTGTTTGTTTTACGGGTTGTAACCTGGTTATCTGACTAGTTCCGTGGTTATCTCGTCGTATATCATCCTGATGTATTTTCTTTATTCCCAGTTCTTACTATTTATTCTCTTGTACTGACTGCTGGTTTTAGTTCCTAAGTGAAGCTTCCTTTGTGGCACTTGCCCTTTCTGGGATCTGACCCAGCTGATTTTGTATGGCCAGATTTCGGAGCAGCTCCAGAGGATCCACCGCTTTTCCAGCCCGATGGTGAACAACAGACGTAACCCGGGCAACGAGTGGGTCTATTTTTGCTCTCCCACTTTATTGTAACAATATTCTTTTGAGGCGTTTAGCCGACGAGCACCTGTTTAGCTCGATTATATTTACTTATTGTCTGCCTACGGGCTGTAACATGATTAACAAGTCCTAGGGTTGATCATGTATGACTAAACTCTTGTTAGTCCTGACATTTTGTAACGACTAGCTTCATGATCAGCTGAATATGTAATATTTGGGACGCCTTACTATTGTATATTTAACGATCATACATCTTGTAACTTTTACTTACTTGCTTGTGATTGAGACACTAGGCTTGTTCATGACCTTAAGAGACTGTTGGCTTGTAGATAAACCCTCATGTATCTAGACAGCCGTGACCGTATAGCGAGATGGAATCCATTTCAATATACGTAGCTGGCTATGTCTGCCCCCGCTCTCCAGTATTCTGGTTCTGGGGCGTGACAGCTTTGAATAAATTAGAAGGGTAAAAGGGTCATTTGGAATCCGCTTTGGATAAGTTTCTCTAATTCTGGACACGCGATGAAAGTTTCTTTAGCGGTGGGTTTTTCATGAAACTGTTTTAGTTTTTGGGCATTTCATAAATTTTCCCTATTCATATTCCCTCTCTTGCTTTATTAAAGTGTTGTGTGGGAGCCCCATGGGACACACGTGCGCGCTGCCGCCGTCTGGCCGGTAGGTCCGGTTTGGCGCAAGTAACGAGTACGGATACATGCCCATATTTGTGAGTGTCGAATGTCGATTCAATTTTTTCTTCGAGTTCAGACTGAGATCCTAAAAATCTTTTTATTTTTTTAACTTTCCGTTACATCTCTGATGTCTATTAAGCTTATCTTTCATTCATTTGAGACACAGAAACAAATTCCTTACCAAACCTCTCCAAAATTCTCATTTCTTCCGAATTGCTGCTGTTGTTCGTTCTTGCCCTGGGCAGAGCTAAGTCGAGGGTCACTCTCTTTACGTCGTGTGCGGCAAGGAGATTCCGGTGGTGCAAAAATTTTACCACTAGGAGTGTTCGGATACCTTCTGCAGATAGACCCGGACTAACTCTTAAGACAGTGTTACGTGCGCGACTTTTCCGGAGCCGGTAACGTTAACTATTTCTATTTTTGTTACAGATTTTGAAAGAAGAAAGTTGAAAAACATTCAACATAAAGATCATATAAATGGCTCTGATCCTGCTTCTAGTAAGTACTCTGGATATAGGTAACTCCATAAGCTTTTCTACTCCATATGCTTTACAGAGAGTTGTCTATTATGAATATTATTTTCCTATTGCAAGTATTTAAATGGTGAGTTAGGCCATGAAACATCATTATCCTCTGCTTGATGAATGTTGTTCTCTCTATTAGGGAGGGGGGGGGCGCTTTTAGCTCACATGTCCACATATATATAGACACCCACGATGATTATAACTACTAATATTCTATCATTTTTTTTCTCTCTTCTCTGTTTCTCTTCTACTTCTTTCAAACTATGGCTTCTTTTTTAGTATGTTTTTATTTTTTAAAATCTCTCCCACTTTCGACCATGTCTTTCTATTATTTTATGTGTTTTTATTATTTTGATCGAATATAGACTTCTACCTCCTGATCGAGGTGGAATTGGGTGACAGTACCTGTGCTCGGGACCGTTTTGTTTATTTATGGACTGTTGGAATTTTTTTATTTTCTTCACTTAAAATCTGCAAACAAAATAAATTACGTAAATATTACCGGCCTCCGAGGAAGTCATGCACGTAGCACTGCCGTAAGAGTTAGTTCGGGTCTATGTGCAGACTGAATCCGAACGCCCCTAGTGGTAAAATTTTCGCTCCACCAGAATCTCGTTCCCGCACACGACGTCGAGAGAATGACCCCGACTTAGCTCTGTCCAGAGCAACAATAGAGAACAACAGCAGCCGTACAAAGAAGACGAGAAATTTAGAGAGCTTCGAGAAGAATAGTTTCTGTGTGTAAAATGAAGGAATGAGACAAGGTATAAATAGGGATTTTCCAACGTAGGAGAATAATGACAGATTTAATGAGTCAATTAAAATAAATGTTACATAACGTTTTTCAGCACAAGGTTCGTTGAACCTGGACGAAAATTGAATAGTGAACGTTATGGAATTTAAAAAATTTGTAACGGTCAGAATTTTATAAAAGGAGCAAAAAATCTTTTAGGGTCTCGGCCCAAACCCGAAGAGGAAATCGAATCGGCATTCGGCGCCCGCAGACGTGGGCACGTACCCGCACCCGTTATGCATACCGAACCGAACCAAGCCGAGCCGGGTCGGGCGACGGCGGCGACGCGCGCGTGTGGCCCATGGGGCTCCTACTCAATGGTTTAATGAAGCAAGATGGGAGGAGTGTATATATACATATTGAAAAGCAACTGTGCAGCCGATGTGGGACTAATAATAAAAGAAAGAGTTGAGCTTTTGCTACAACTAACAATCCCCCAAAAAGGTCAACTTTCTAGATGATAGAAGGGAAGAAAGAGAGACAAGAATAAGAGAAATTCCGGGCAGTTGTATACTATGCATAAATGAGATGGACTACAGCCTTGAATCTCATGTAGTGACTATTGTCTTTGTCTAAAAAAGAGCTTGATGGACTACGCCTTGAATCAGTCTTCTTGAACCAGACTCAAAAAATAGCACACATAGTACGCTAGAGGTATTGGGTCTATCGGGTGGCACGTTTCGTTGGCCATGCGCACTTTTACACATTCATGAGAGTTGTCTAGGATAGCCCTATCCTATAGTCGCGGCCCTCACGACCTCTCATATAGGTGAGTCCTTAAGGTTTGGTGATAGGAATCAACCCTGCATATCATGCTTAGACTTATTAAGAGTTTAAACTCAACCTATCATATCACAAAAGGAACACTGTCACCATAGGGATGAGGCATGAAAGTACACATATACAGCCTCCTGGGCTTTTATTTTAAAGAGAATTTAATCTCAGGTCAGTGTTCCATAATAGTTACCTAGTCCATCTTGTTCCTACCCATTGAACCGGCTTCTTGGGATCTCTAGTCAGACTCGGTTAGGTTGCCACTGCTGGTGACTATACTATGGGCTTAACCCCATCCCCCTCGATAATTCTAGGTTCAATGTCCTAGACAGACCCTTCGTTAAGTGGTCTGCAAGGATCTTTTCTGACTTTTTATAGTTAAGAACCATATATTTGCCCAATATGCTCTTTATTGACTTGAAGCGCAGCTGCAGGTGCATGTTCATCTTAGCATTCACAGAGTCATGCTTTAGTAGTTCAATAACAGACTTAATCACAGTTTATGAAAATTGCAAGAACAGGATGAACAGAAACAGGTATATACATAATAAGATTTCTGAGCCATTCGGCTTCTGTACATGTAGTATCCAAAGCTATTATTTCATAGTCTATTGTACTTCTGGCTATGGTAGTTTGTTTATATGATCCCCAGGAGATTGCAACTCCTGTTAGGGTAAAAACATGTCCAGTAGTGGATTTCACATCATGTGAATCAGTTACCCAATTTGCATCGGAGTAACCTTCTTTGATATCAGGGTGTCTAGTATAATAAAGTTTATAATCTAGAGTACCCTTAAGATATCTAAATACTCTGTCTAATGCAGTCCAATCAGATTGGTTTGGGTTACTAGTGTATCTGCTTAGTCTTCCAATAGCAAATACAATATCAGGTCTGGTCCTGTTAGTTATGTACATGAGGGACCCAATCATTTGTGAATATCTATGTTGTTCGATAAGAGATCCTTCATTCTTCTTGAAAACAATATTACTGTCATAAAGGGTAAGGGCAGGTTTGTTGTCAAAATACTCAAACTTCCTTAGCATTTTCTCAATTGAATGTGCTAAGGATAGAGTATAGCCCTCTTTCCTTTTTGGCATTTGCATTCCTAGGATCAGGTTTGCTACACCTAGGTTTTTCATATCAAACTGGTTAGACAAATAATTCTTAGTGTTATTTATTAGTTCCAGTGATGGTCCTAGAATAAGGATATCATCAACATACAAGCATAAAATAACACAACTTCCATTTGTATTTTTTCAATACAAACATTTGTCATATTCATTTGGTACAAAACCAAATTCTATAATGACTTTATCAAATTTGTTATGCCATTGCTTGGGAGCTTGCTTTAGGCCATAAAAAGATTTTACTAATCTGCAAAACTTCTTTTCTTGACCTTTAGCAATAAAACCTTCAGGTTGCTCCATATATATCTCTTCTTCTAAATCTCCATTTAGAAATGCTGTCTTTACATCCATTTGATGGATCAGCAAGTCATGAATGGAAGCTAAGGCTAGAAGGGTTCTAATAGAAGATATTCTAGCTACAGGAGAGTAGGTACCAAAATAATCTAATCCTTTTTTCTGGGTAAAACCTTTGGCTACTAATCTAGCCTTATATTTTTCTATTGTACCATCGGCTCTAAGTTTCTTCTTAAAGATCCACTTACACCCTATTGGTTTGCTGCCTAAAGGAAGATCTGCTAAAAACCAAGTATTGTTCTCCATGATGGAGTTGTACTCATTGTTAATAGCTCCTTTCCAGAAAGGGGCATCAGGAGAGGATATGGCTTCTCCATAAGTTGAGGGATCACCCTCTATCAAAAATGTGAAGAATCCTTCTCCTATGTTCTTTTCAATCCTTTCTCTTTTACTCCTTCTAGGTTCTATGACTGGTTCAGGTAGAACTGGGTACTGGATCATGAGAACTAGTAGACGGAGTAAGAAAAGGGTTAGAGGAAGATGAAAGGGTTCTATCCTTGAAAGAAAAAATATTCTCAAAGTAAACTGCATCTCTAGCTTCAATAATTGTGTTATTAGAGATTTTATTTACATCAGATTGGGTTACAAAAAATCTGTTGGAATTACTATCTAGGGCATATCCTATGAATACAACATCTACAGTCTTAGGTCATATCTTCCTCTTTTTGGTTTCAGGAATTCCTACTTTAGCTAGACATCCCCAAACTTTGAGATAATTAGTTCTAGGGGTCCTACATTTCCATAATTCATAAGGGATCTTATCATTAGTCTTACTGGGTATCATATTAAGAATATAACAGGCTGACAATAAGGCTTCTCCCCAAAGATTATCAACGGCACCTGAGCTGAGAAGCATGGCATTGACCATATCTAAAAGAGTGCGATTCTTCCTTTCAGCAACTCCATTGGATTGTGGTGAATAAGGAGCAGTTACCTCATGAATAATTCCGTGCTCTTCACAGAAGTTAGTCATTTCATTTGAGGTATACTCTCTCCCATGATGAGATCTAAGAATCTTAATCTTCCTATCTAACTGGTTCTCAGCTTCAGATTTATAGACCTTGAATCTGTCTGGAACTTCATCTTTGGTCTTAAGGAGGTAGGTATAACAATACTTTGAATGATCATCTATGAAAGTAACAAAGTATTTTCTACCGCCTCGGGTCAAAACCCTATTGGAGTCACAAACATCACTATGGATAAGTTCTAGGAGTTCAGAATCCCTATAGACAGATTTGAAAGGCAATCTAGTGTGTTTGGCTTGAACACAAATCTCATATTTGTGTTCATCATCTATAGGAGTCTTAGGGATAAGATCTAAGTTCATCATCCTTTTAATAGATCCTAAATTCACATGACCTAATCTACCATGCCAAACATTAGAAGATTCAACATTTGCAACAAAAGAAGGATTTGAACTTTTATTCATAGTACTTAAAATAAAGAGTCCATCTTTCACAAATTCTTTCCCCACAAACAAATCATTCTTAGAGAAAACTACTTTATTTGCCTCCATAACAATTTTGTACCCTTCTGTCAAAAAGGCGAAATATCGTCTAAGCGACCGGTACTTAAGAGTTCCTAGTGAACCTCTGCTTGCTGGGATCCGGCCCCTACAGCTAACCCAACCTTATCAAAACTTGAAAAACTAAAAATTTAAAGGTTTATTACTAAAATTATTTTAATTGTTAATTTTAGTTTAAAGCCATCTTATTGAGTACATATAATTTTACAGACTTTAGAAAACATGACTTCCAAGGAAGAGACATTTTCTGCAAAGCCTGTAAAATTCAATGGCACATATTTCAAGAGATGGCAAAGCCAGATGAAATTTTGGCTTACAACCTTATGCCTGATTTCAGCCATTGATGGGTCCACACCCATCTCAAATGATTCTGATGTGACTGAGTCTGACGTAGGGGTTTCCAAGTCCTCTTCTTCTACCAAGCCTAAGACCCCTATGGAAATTGACTACCACTGCTTCTACAGAATCTTATGCGCTATGTCGGAGTCACTCTACGACATATTTTTCGAATATAAAAGCGCTAAAGAACTATGGGATGCTTTGGAAGATGAGTATGGTTGTGATGATGCTGGAATTGACAGATTCAATTCCACCACATTCAACCAATATGTCATGGTAGATAACAAACCTATCAATGACCAAATCCCTGAGTTCCAAGAACACCTTAGGCAGGTTCAAGCCAAGGAAACTTTCTTTTCTACTGAGCACAAAATAGGATGCTTGATAGATAAACTCCCTCCTTCCTGTCTAAAGTGGCAAAGGACCTACTACATCTACAAGGATCTATTACTTACTCTCAAGCTCTACAGAGAATTAGAACAGAAGAGCAATATAGGTCCAAGACCAAAGCTAGGTCAAATGCCACAGCTAAGGTAAACCTTGTAGAAAGTCATGCAAAACCTCGGTCAAACAACTATCTCAAATCCAAGAAAAACTCATTCAAAAAGAAGCAGAGTTTTCAACCTCCTCACCAAAACCATCCACACCAAAACCATCACCACCAAAACCCTCAACCCCAAAAACCTAGAAACTTTGAATGCCTCTAGTGGTAAAATCTCCACTCCACCGGAATCTCGTTGTTGCACACGACGTCGAGAGAATGACCCCGACTTAGCTCCGCCCAGAGCAACAATAGAGAACAACAGCAGCCGTACGAAGAAGACGAGAAATTTAGAGAGCTTCGAGAAGAATAGTTTCTGTGTGTAAAATGAAGGAATGAGACAAGGTATAAATAGGGATTTTCCAACATAGGAGAATAATGACAGATTTAATGAGTCAATTAAAATAAACGTTACATAACGTTTTTCAGCACAACGTTCATTGAACCTGGACGGAAATTGAATAGTAAACATTATGGAATTTAAAAAATTTGTAACGGTCAGAATTTTATAAAAGGAGCAAAACATCTTTTAGGGTCTCAGCCCGAACCCGAAGAGGAAATCGAATCGGCATTCGGCATCCGCAGACGTGGGCACGTACCCGCACCCGTTACGTACGCCGAACCAAACCGAACCGAACCGAGACGAGCCGGGCCGGGCGGCGGCGGCACGCGCGCGTGTGGCCCATGGGGCTCCCACTCAATGGTTTAATGAAGCAATATTGGAGGAGTGTATATATGCACATTGAAAAGCAACTATACAGCCAATGTGGGACTAATAATAGAAGAAAGAGTTGAGCTTTTGCTACAGTTAACAACATATATGTTATTTCATTAATTTTCAGAACCGCTTTTAGCTCACATGGCCACATATATATAGACACCCACAATGATTATAACTACTAATATTCTATCATATATTTTTCTCTCTTCTCTGTTTCTCTTCTACTTCTTTCAAACTATGGTTCTTTTTCAGTGTGTTTTTATTTTTTAAAATCTCTCCCACTTTCAACCACATCTTTCTATTATTTTATGTGTTTTTATTATTTTGATCAAATATAGACTTCTACCTCCTGATCAAGGTGGGGTTGGGTGACAGTTCCTGCGCTCGGGATCGTTTTGTTTATATGTGGACATATATGTTATTTCATTAATTTTCAGAACCGTTCATTAATGAATTATCAAGCATGGATTAGACTAGTTTAAAGGTTGCTACTTAAAACCACAAAAAATCGGACCCCTCATAGCCGCTCATATCGGTACTCTAAAAATATTTCATAACTGTTATTCATACAATTGTCAAGCAGACCTAACCGTTCGGCCAGAGATGTCAAGATGCAAGATCTTTAATGATGGATGAGAATCAAGATGTATTTGACTGACTATGAGAACTATGGTGAGTGGTATGCGTCAGTGTCTACAAGACCAAGCTTTCCTCTACACGTGAGGGTAGGGTTGATCCTTCACTTGCGGATCGCTCGTTCGAAGAGTGACATTTGGTTTTCCTGTCCTCCGAAGTTTGAGACACTGCCAATTAGAAGTATTGCTACTGATAACTTTGGCTGGACAATTGGCTTCTTTTTATTATCACCATTTATTTTAATCTTTTTATTGAACAGTCAAATTTTCTTTCCTTCTCCTCTTTTTCTTTTGTATCTTTACTTAAGGCCTCGTTTGGTTCGCAGAATCATCGGATTGGAAAAGAAAAGTGATTACTTTTCTATGTTTGGGTACCAAAAGAATTGAGGAGGAAAGAAAAGTGATTTCCATTGGAAGAAAAATTAGGGAAGAAAGTGATTCCATCCATCCAAGTAAGGAATCACTTTTCCATACTAAAGTATTCACTTTCCTTTCCAAATTTTTTGACATTTTCAAACATCTGAAAGAAAAATCAATAAGAATTTTAATTTTCCAAATGAAAGAAAATGCTTAAGAAATTGATTTTCTTTTCCTTCCATTCCGCAAATTATAATTTTCCAAAGAAAAGAAAATGCTTAAGGAATTGATTTCTTTTAAGCTTTCACCTAAAGGAAAAACAATAAGATGGAGTTGCGAAGATGATTGAGGATGAAAGAAGATCTCTCGTGAGTTGTGTGGGCATTTGTTAAGCTTAATTTGATTACCCCTGCCAAGAAGAGGGTGGAGTGCTGCTTTCCATGCAAATGCTCACTAATGAAGACGATACTTGTCCCCGACATGGATTGTTCCTCGCAAGGTTCGTACCATCCTTTAATTGCTTCCTAAAATATGCCGTAGCCAGACATTTAATCGGGGGTTAATAAAATAATAAATAAGTTATAATAACATATTTATAATTCAAGATATAGTGTGTATTAATATTAAATGTCATAAACTATTATAATCACTAAATAACTTTTTTCTTTGATAATAAAAATCTTCGAATAGCTCATGTTAACTTTTCCACTTTACTCTCCATGCCATTTATTTCATCATGTATGCCATGACTATTCACTATTTTTATAATCATTATCATATATTTGGAACTGCATGCTTGAATTGTACTCGTTCCATTCCTGACTGGAAACATATTTTTCAGATTAGTTGCTGCTAATATATGCACTTGGATTCTTGGGAGAGCTATGGATATGTTTCGAAGGCCATTCCTAGAGATTAGATTTTAGACAGATTTAATCATAAAGGTTAAGGAGTTTGTTTCCATTTTTGATGTATTATTGAGATCTTGTATTTTAATCAAATGTAACATATGGAGATTGTAATTTGATATAGTATTGTGAATGAGCAAAAAGATTAGTTATGAGCACATATGGTGTACTATGAGATCTGGATAGCTTACTACGTCGATACTGTGACGTATGCTGGACTTGCACACACACTCGCATCCCTGAAAACGGGTGCGGGTCTTGACAAGTATGCTTATGCACTGCATGTTTCTCACATAGGATATATCAAAAACTGTACAGATATATCCCATGCGCACATAGCCTTTTTCAGTGAGATTACTATAAATAAAGGGGCATATCCTTTCCATATACGGAGATACGCATGCACACACAGACGATAGAGCTTTCACTTCAGATCCTTCTTGCTTCCCAATTTGCCAGTGAGCCAAAGTTAGCAAGCTTCTGCAATCTTCGCATTGGATCGTCAATGAGTAAAAAAGTCTTCCACAGACTTGATACCTACACTACTATGTTCTCATATTTTTTGTATTTAGAATTCTTGTATTTAGGATTCTTTTTTTACTTCTTTTCTTTTCTTTCAAAAGTTTAATGCGAAAGTTCTACAGTTTTTGTATTGGAACAAGTGTGTATGGTTGCGGGCCTTTATTAAACATATTCAAACTGTGAGTGGATTCTCTTCTATCAGTGAGGTCTCGATAAAAATAGATGAAGATGACGTCGCATATATATTTGGTCAACGGAAGAAGGGCTATATCAAGAGAGAGAATACCAAATACATCGCACCAAATTTTTTTCTCACATCAACAACAACAACAACAAAAGATTAAAATCAAACATATTCGATACCAGGACGACTTGGCCGGCAAGTTCACAAAATCCCTACCGAAATTCACTTTTTTGAAGATTATTCGTTGTAACGAATTACAAAAACTCTTTGTAGTGCAATGTTCATAGTTTGTAATAATGTCGACATCATGAGGAGTATCCAGAAATATACTCACTTAATCTTAATGTACTATGTTTTCTAACTTAAAAACATTTTCTTACTGAATTTTGGCACCATAAGAAGGTTTTAACGAGGCACCAACATCGGGATAGTCATGCCTCTAGATATTTTCAAGTCCTAAAGACGTATCGAAATCGACTCACCTTATTCCTTCGATTATGATTATTTTCCACTATGTATTCTGAATCAAGATTTTAATGAAATCCATCTACATCAATATAATCCCAAAAAGACTCGGATTAGTCTGTTGCTTGAAAACTGATTCTGATCATTCCTGAAGATTAATGTTGATCACTTATGAAGACTGATACATTTTGTATATTGAATTGTGCACACTCAAGGAGGAGTGTTGCGTTGTAACTGCCTAATGCAATGATAAATGATATTGATTGAGAACAATCAATATAGGCATATCAATATACCCATTCTTGGTTTACTTTCTCTCCCCTTTTTCTCCTTAGAATTTACTAGCCGATTTCCAACTAGGTAGTTTCATTATACCACATTAATCTTTTGAATTATATGTTCTTTACAACACAAGCACTTACATTTATGATTTATAACATCTTCTCTGAAACCTTCATAAAGGGAAGATAAGAAAAAATAAAAGCATACCCACGAGAAAGAACAAAAAAAAACTCTTGTAGCTTTCCGTATCTGCATACTTGGCCTAAAATCTTAGATTGAAGTTCATCAATAACATGAGTAAGATCAAAAAAGAAGAAGAAGCATGTAACATTAACATGAATAAGTTCACCAATAACACCAAGAAAAAAGAAGACGCCTTTAACATCAAGAAAAAGAGAAGAATAAGATCATTAATAACATCAAATTTTTGGTGTTAGCTATTTGAATCCTACAAACAATGGCGAATCCTTCCTAAACAGCCTCAATCCAAATTATTTTATTCCTACCCAAATCTCTAATAGCAGAAGCTCTTTGTTGTTGGATCAATGGCCCTTTCGAAACCTCAAGACTCAGGAAAATTGCCTTTGGACTAGTGTAAAATAGTCCCACATCGGTTACACCACCAAGTGGGTATCTCAATATAATGCTTTGCTTGTGTTGAGGTGTACACATGGGTATGGTGGGACATACGTGGGTGCTATGTGGGAGTATCATTCTAGAAGAAAAAAGGATTAACTCCAACAAGGAAGAATGTTGCTTTTTGTCGTTCGGACTCGGACACGAGTGTAGAAGCATGAAAATTTCAGCAGACTGGACATATGCGCCCAAGTCACCAATGAAGCCTTATGCGCCCAAGCTTCCAGTGAAGACATATACGCCCAAGCTTCCAGTGAGGTCATATGCGCCCAAGCTTCCAGTGAGGTCATATGTCCATGCGCCCATTCTAGGCTACTCCAGAATGTGGAGCATAGCCCTGTTTTAGGATATACGCCAAAGCCAGAACAGCCCCTAACTTGGTCAAACCCATGATCAAAACGTGCACCGAAGCATACGGCCACGTCAGTCTCCACGAACAGTCGTGCACCAAAGCATGCGGCCATGTACGTCAGTACTACGATCAACCTACGATCACGTAGCCTGCATGCGCCTACACCCTATGCGTCCAAAGTAGGACCATGCGCCCACATAAAAACCAGTATGTTCCCTCATATGGGCACATAATATCATTTCAGCTCAAGAACGACTATAAAAAGGGTCTCATCCCTCTTCAAAATACAGAACGGAGAGCATTTTCAAGGGCCAAATTGCTGCACTTCTTGCCAGGGAGCCGAGAGTTAGCAATTTTCTTAGATTTTTCTCCTACTTTTGTAATCGGAGTGTCAACGGAGTAAAGGAGCAATTATCGCTTCATCTCCATCATCCCATTCCTCAGAATTTTTTTGTACTCGGGGATCCTCAGCGCATGATCTCTCAGGCATACTCGATTTGTAGTGCCTTGCGTCAATAAAGGAAAGACAGTGTTTCTTCTTCTTTTTGTGTGTGTTCACAAAAATGGCGACTCTGCTAGGGACTACCTTTTTCTCTGACGAGAAGGTGGTGACGCAATTCGATACCGACAAAGTAGGTAGCACTCAGAAGATGCTGATAGTGAAGTTCAATCAGCAGGTGTTCAAAGAGATGCTCTCGAGGGACGGCTCTACTCCCTCAAAATCAGCGAAGCCAAACAAGTCTCGTAAGACTTGGCTTCCGAAGGCTCGCCGTGCATATCCTGCCAGTGTCATAGCAGATATACAACTGAAGGACTCTATCACATGGGCGCATGGCTCTGCCGCAGAAGCTCCATAAATGAAAAAGGCTCATACTGTTTCAGGCTCTACTAGCCCAGCGACTTCTTTCTTGTGCAACCAATAATGGAGTGTTCAACGCTCGAGACTTGGCAAAGAAAAATACTACGATGCCAAGAATCGGAGTGTTTGACACTCTGGACAAACTCAGCGAGGCTCACAAATGAAGGAGGCAAACCTGGAAGAGAACAACGCTGCTCCACCAAGCATGCGCCCAAAGCTATGTCCCAAAGAGGGTGTGCGGGCGCATAACTCCGGCCAGAAGGCTTCTGTCTTCGACAGACTGTGCATCCAGGGTCATGCACCCAAGGCTATGCGCCCAGGCTCAACTGACCCATACTATGCACCCACATCGAGGAAGCTTAGACATGCTGCCAAGAGGCATGCGCCCAAAGGCAGACTCCAGGGCCTATGCGCCCACAACAAAAATAAAGGCCCCAACGCGTACAGCACGGCGCTGTCTTCAAGGTCATCATACAACTTAGGTGTGGGGGTTGTCCCTGCACATGAACTAAGTCTGGATGTGCCAACTCTCCTTACGAACACACATACAAAGCTCGACGATGCATGTGACATGGGTTTTAAGGCAAAACTTTCTTCCGCTGACTTACGTGACATGATAAATCATAAGCATAAAGCGAGGAAGGACACAGCAATCCATGGTATATATCCGTGCACCAGTATTGTCATCAACTGTTGCTGCTCCAAAGCAACGAGATTGCCTCAAAGGCAGTCCATGTTTCGACGACTGCATTTCTGTGACGATGAAAAGCCGCTGTGTGTTTCATCTAACATGGCTTCATGGGGTCCCCCTTATGGAAGCCCCAATCAAAGACGGTGACCACGAATCCAATTTTCTCTCTCAGTTCAGCGAACAGAAAAAGTAAAAGTCTGCCAACAGAAAGCCGACAGGCTGTCACATCTGAAGGAGTCTATATGGGTACTCGGTCGAAGGCGAGATTCTGTATAGATGACGAGGACTCCCAAGATGGAGGTAGTATTCCCTCAGTGCCTGAAGCAGATGACCTTCATACTGGGGGTAGCCTTCCAAACGATGATGGCCTCTCCGAGTATGACGGCGACTATCTACCTCTCCTACCTGAAGATGAGGGACTTGTCAACTCAGAGACAGACAATATCAGCACCAGTTGTACTGTTTCCTCTGTTCGTCCTCGCATGTTATCTACATACATGACAGACGGAGAAAGACCTGAAGAAGCCAGTGATCAGACCAACAAACGGCTAGAGGGTCTTGAAACAGCATTTGCTAAGATCGCTGATATGCTTACCAGAATCATGGCGGTCTAAGGTGCTGGGGCTGTTCCTCCACCTTAACAAAACGTTTCGGCCTACGTTAGTCCAGTTCATAGCAAAAACCCTCCTTCACTACTGAAGGAGTATCATTCCGTTGCACCTCCTCCAAATCTTGCAAATGCTGGGGGTGGTCCTTCACCAACGACACCTGACAACCGTACAACAGCTATTTCCTAATACCTGCTCAATCAGCAGGATGCAATTGATTCTTGGTTGCCCGTCTCGATACCATCTCACACAAAGATAAGCTTCAGAAGATGGGAATATCTCAACCTTATCCTCCTGAATGGAAGAATGCTACATGCCCTCCTAACTACAAGCCGTTGACGCTAAATTCATTTGACGGGATGACTTCTCCTCGTCAACACATGACATACTTCAACACGCAAACTCTACTCTTACCCAGGGACGATCCGTTCTTGTCAAAGCTATTTATTAGCACCTTGTAGGGGGTAGCTTTTGAATGGTTCTGCAGTCTGTCTGACGGTTGTATCAATTCTTTTAAAGACTTGGAGAGGTTGTTCCTCAACAGGTTTTATGAAAGTGGCATGCATGTTAGTATGTCCACCCTCATCGAGACCAAGCAAAGGAGGACTGAGTCTGTCATTGCTTTCATCGAACGCTTCAGGCAGCTAGCGTTGAAGATGCCCTTCGGCATACCAGACTCAGAACTTATAGATACTTATCGATATAACTTCCATCCTACAGTGAAGTTCTGTCTGGGTATACATAAGTATGACACATGGCCCGCTTTCATTGGGGCCGCTGATGCTGCTGAAAACGATGTTCCTAATCTGGAATTACTGCGGTTGAAAATACCCAAATCTTTAGACAAGGGCATGCATCCTCAAACTATCCCTGTCCGTAGGGGTAAAGGGAAAGAAGTCTTGAAGGTCGACACTTCCAAGGAAGCTTCCAATTCTCAGGAAACCTCTGACAAACCTAAGGAGACTTTCTCCTTTGATGAAGACGATGTCATTACCATTTTTTACACGCTGACGAAGGGTAATAAACTGACATTGCCTTCACCATGACATCCTGCAAAGGTGAACCAACTCAATGATCCCAAGTACTGTCTTTATCATCAGTACGTGTATCACTCTACCAAGGATTGCATCATCCTGAAGAAGAAGATACAATAGCTTATCGACAGCCAAGTGATCAACCTCGAAGCTGAAGACAAGGTCATATCTTCTAACATGATCTCTCTTTAGTTTGGTGACTTTTCTTCTACAGAAGTCCCAGACGGCGTGATCCCGATCCCTAAGGCGATAATAGAAGTCGTTAACCTGCCGCCAGCTCGCAACTCAACCTTGGTGCCACTCACGACTAAACGTGGTGAGATCATGTGGGTCCATCCGGACCTTGAACAAGAAATGATGCATGGGGTGGTATCTCCCAAAGCAAAAAAGGGTAAGAAATACAAGTCATGCCATATGGTGTCTTCTCCCATCTACGAAGTTCTGTCTGGCGAGACGCGATCGGGGAAGGCTTACCTACGGACTTACGACCCCACACAAGAAGAAGCGGTACCTTTTCAAGCTCCTGCTGCCTCCACAAGTTCAGAAGCCGGCCCATTTAAGCCTTCAACTACCGACAAAGCCAAGCAGAAGGAGACGCGATTTGATAAGTCTCTGAAGGCGCCAACTCCCGAAGGCATGGATCGGCCATACAACATCGACATACTGGTACAGCTGGCCAGTACACCTGCCAGGTTATCTCTGTTCGATCTATTGTGACTCTCCAAAGAAACGCGGAAGGCCTTAAGTGAGGCATTACTATATGCCGACTCTTATCTCGCTGAAGTCAAAGCCCCCGCTGAAGACCCAATCTCCAGTTCCTACAGCCACAGTACTATGGAAGTGGTGCCCAACATCACCTTTTCACAAGAGGACATGCTACTTAAAAATAATCGTCATAATAGACCTCTGTACTATACAGGGTATATCGGGGCGATTAGGGTGGATCAGATGCACATCGATCTAGGTTCCTCCCTTAGCATCATTCTTAGAAGTTTGCTTCAAATTCTAGGAATCTCGCTCCACAAGCTATCTGCAACCAATACCACTATCATGATTTTCAATGTTGGGAGAAGCCACCTGCTGGGCAAGATCCGTCTCAAGTACCAGATCGGTGATCTCCGAACAAAGATTTCTTGCTATGTGATCGATGCCAATGTATCCCACAACATCTTGTTGGAACGTCCTTAGATACACGAGAACATGATCTTTCCTTCCACACTTCACCAGTGGTTTAAGTACGTTAACAGCGACGGTGTCGTAAAGATGGAGTTTGCCGATGTTGATCCTTTTAAGGGCATCGAAGCCTACTATAGAGATTTGATACTTTACCAATCTTAGTCCTCCAAGGATGACGGCAACGAAGCTGACGATGAAGCTGAAGCAAGTTCATTCTCTAACGATGGTCCCCTGATTATCTTAGTCAAAGGACGTACTACTCCAAAAAGTACTTTGAAGCCTCTCACAATCTGGGTGAAAAAGAAGAACCCTGATAAGGTCAAACCATTGACCATCACTCTCCGCAAGACACCTCGGGTGGAACCTGCTGAAGTCCATCCTCCCAATCCTGAAGAATTATCCTACGTGGTGAACTTGGCCAAGACTGTGGCTCCTCTTCCAGATATGATCCTCTCAATGAGTATATCAATACTCATAATAATGTACCTTCAGCGGATGATGTTATTCCTGAAGAAGAACTTGCATGTTTTCTTAGTAAAAGGTTTATCTTTGAATTACTCCGATGACTATCAATCTGTAAACCACTACATAGATACGATATTCGCTCTAGAGCATGACATAGGACCACACCTCTGCATGCCGGTCATGATGCCTCACCTGTGGAAAAAAGTTTACCCAGAAGATATCCACTACTTCATCGTTCCAACCAGAAAGAAGGGTGAAGAACTAATCATCTTCGGAAGAATAATTGGCGAAAGAAAGTTTGTTCCGGAATCTACTTCTCCCAATCGTAACACGGAAGCTGACTATGACTCTGGAGAAATGTAACTTTTTCGATATAGTTGGCAGGCCAAGAATATCATCCAGAATAAGGAACATGACATAAAAAGCGACCAGGGGCTAAACTTGTTACGCCCCAGAACCAGAATACTGGAGAGAGGGGGCAGAGATAGCCAGCTACGTATATTAAAATGGAAACCACCTCGATATACGGTCACGGCTGTCTAGATATGTGAGGGTTTTCTATAAGCCAACAGTCTCTTATGGTCATGAACAAGCCTAGTGTCTCAATCACCGCAAGTAAGTAAAGTCGCAAGATGTATGATCATTGAATACACAATAATAAGGCGTCCCAAATATTATATACTCAGCTGATCATGAAGCTAGTCATTACAAAATGTTAGGACTAGCAAGAGTTTAGACATACATGATCAACCCTAGGATTTGTCAATCATGTTTACAGCCCGTAGGCAGACAGTAAGTAAAAGTGCATCGAGCTAACAGGTGCTCGTCGGCTAAACGCCTCAAAAGAATAGTTTTTACAATAAGTGGGCAGAGCAAAAAGGAAAACCCACTCTTGGCCTGGGTTTCGTCTAGTGTTCACCATTGGGCTGGAAGCTTCGTAGATCCTCGAAAGCTGCTCCAAAATCTGGCCACACAAAACCAGCTGGGTCAACCCCAGAAAGAGCAAGTGCCACAAGGGGCCACGAAATAAGAACAAAAACCAGCAATCAGCACAAGAAGATTTAATATTAAAACTAGAATTACGAAAACATGTCCGGATGATATACGACGAGATAACCATGGAACTATTCTGATAGCCAGGTTACAACCCGTAAACCAAACAAGGACCGGGGTTGTAACCCTTCATATGAACAGAGCTTGGTTTCCCACCATTTATCGGCAAATAATAACGTAAGAAAATCAAGACAGGAAACAATCTTGTACGGAATCAAGACATGGCTAGACTGGTTATACCTCATTCAATCAATCACGGCCAAGCATATCCTACGGCTTACTACTTTAACTAACTAGGGTTATCATAGACCTAATTACTAACAAGATGCAGTGAGATTGTTCCACAGCCACAAGCCCTGCAGACCATCCAGGCTACCCAGGACGAAAATTAGGGGTTGAATTCAGGTGGGTACATCGTCCAGGAGACACATGTACCCTTAAGTGAATTAGAGGGTGCAACACCTGACAGTGTGCTGGAAATGTGCCCTACTCGACGGCAGGCTACAAATCCCTGGAGCGCCCAGGTAACAGGATTGCCTGTAGCTGTGTCATCTCTTCATGACTTGTGTGTTATTCTAGTTATTAACCTTAATCCATTTTGGTAGGTACTCCTAACCGTCGTACTCAGGAGTCTCATCCTAGACATGATACAAGACTGGACAAGTGGATTAACAAGCAAGCAAGAAAGAACCACCCACGGTGTCAAGACAGGTCAAGCTAAGTTATCAGGTCATGTCAAGTCAGGAGTGCGCCGCCACGGGCCACTATCAAGTTATCGAGTCACAAGGATTTATTACAAGTTACAAGTTAGGTGTGCACCCCACTGGGTCACTAGCAAGGAGATCAGAGAATACCAAGATCATAATTCACAGAAAATCCAAAAACCGTCCTAGTCATAAACAATTACTTAAAAATCATGTTAGGCCGTGTCGGGTCAAGATAATCGTGCTGTGTTAAACAGACCTCAGGAAACCCAATCCACAAAAGAGAAACCAAATCGAGTAATAAAACCAATACTCCAAAAGCGAATGGGTTAAGCAAGGGGTCAAGGGGCAGCATACGTGCAAAAGCACACACGCAGGGAAGCTGCGTACGCACGAAAGCACACACGCAAGGCTCGCTCAAGTCTGCGTACCAAGGCACACTCAAGGGGAGCCGCGTATGTGAAAAGTCACGCACGCTCCAGGAGAGCTGCGTACGTGAAATGTCACGCATGCTCCAGGAGAGCTGCGTACATGAAAAGTCACGCACGCTCCAGGAGAGCTGCGTACGTGAAAAGTCACGCACGCTCCAGGAGAGCTGCATACGTAAAAAAGTCACGCATGCTCCAAGAGAGCTGCGTACGTGAAAAGTCACGCACGCTCCAGGAGAGCTGCGTACGTGAAAAGTCACGCACGCTCTAGGAGAACTGCGTACGTGAAAAGTCACGCACGCTCAAGGAGACACGCTTCCAACAGGAAGCGTAATCAAGTTTGCGTACGCAGCGCTAAAGAGCGCGTGCAGCTCAGTGTGCGTAATCTAAACAGCTCTGCACACTGCTCACTGTCTTCTCCAAACAGCAAGAACACCATGGTTGAACTCAAGCTTCAAAAGTTCATAACTTGGCCATCCGAACTCCAAATCGGATTTCCAAAGCTCCAGCTTGGATGAAACTGAATGCTCTTCCACATGGAAACATCAGAACCCACAGAACTCCAACCAAAATGGATCAAAACATACAAAATCCAAAAATTGGAAAACTTAGATCTAGAGCAATGGTGACCCCAAATCACAAAAAACCAAGAACTAATGTTGATCACCATGTCCTAATCTAGCAAATGGACAAAGAAAAGAGGATTCTTATGTAGTGGCAAGATGCACTTGCCTAGGGTTGGGAGAGTTGTGTAGAGGAAGGAGAAGAAGAAGAAGAAGGAAATAAATGGTGGTGGTAATGAAGAGAGAGAGTGGTAGGTAGGGATTATAAAGAGGGTGAGTTGTGGTGGGTTGAGGGGGTAGCATAAGCTAAGGTGATCCAATACCTATTAAACCCAACCAAACCAACCCAAACCAATTAAAACCGAGCCATGTCAAAAAAAACCAAAATACGAGAAATACCGAAATTCTACAAGTTGAGAAAAAAAATAAAAATACCTGTCAAAATCCAGATACGAGTACAAATACGAAATACGAGAAAATACGAGAAATATGGAAAATACGGGAAATGAGGGTGACAACTCTATCCACCTTAAAAGAATTTCGTCCTCGGAATTTAATGAAGGAGCTAGAGATTGCCACGACAAGCTACACTAAGCACAGGCAAGCTATACTAAGCAGTTTAATACAATTATGCAATGCAAGCAAGGAAGAGAAAAATGTAAGGCGTAAGAAAGACATTATACCTCACAGTCTAACAGATAGGGATATCGCGATCGGATGTCTCACGCTCCTACGTTGACTCACCTAGAGAGTGATGACCCCAAGCAACACGGACTAATTTAATAGTCTTGTTCTTGAGTATCTTTTCCCTCCGGTCCAAAATAGACACGGGCCTCTCCTCATACGAAAGGTTGGTACCAACAACCAATTCCGAATGGTCTAGGATGTGGCTCGGGTCCAGAATATATCGTCGTAATTGGGACACATGGAATACATCATGCACCTCACTTAGCGACGGCGGAAGAGCGAGACGATAGGATACATCTCCTACTCGCTCTAGATTATCGAACGGCCCTATATACCTAGGACTAAGCTTTCCCCGTACGCCAAAGCGAATGACGCCGCGGTTAGACGAGATCCTAAGAAATACATGGTCGCCGACAGCAAATTCTAAGGGACGCCGATGAGCATCCGCCCAATGGCGCTGGCGGTCCTGGGCAACTCGGAGGTGATCTTTGACCTTCCTGACCACTTCAACCGTCTGGAAAATCAATTTGGGTCCGAGCATCTGCCTCTCTCCGACATCGTCCCATACTAGCGGGGATCTGCACTTCCTGCCATACAGAGCCTCGAAGGGTGCCATCTGGATACTGGCCTGATAACTGTTGTTGTACGAGAATTCTACCAGGTGCAGATGATTCTCCCATGAACCACCGAAGTCAAGGGTACAAGATCTCAACATATCTTCAAGAGTCTGGATTGTGCGCTCTGATTGACCATCCGTCTGCGGGTGATAAGCTGAGCTGAACTGAAGGCGAGTCCCCAAACTCTTCTGCAAGCTGCGCCAAAAGTGCGATGTGAATCTTGAATCCCTGTCTGAGGTGATGCTGACTGGCACACCGTGAAGCCTGACGATCTGCCTGAGATACATCCCTGCTAGCTGTGCCGTCGATTGTCCAACTCTGAATGGAAGAAAGTGTGCCACCTTGGTAAGCCTGTCCACAATTACCCAAATAGCATCTCTGCCAGCCGGAGATCTGGGCAATCCGGTCACGAAATCCATGGTTATATGTTCCCATTTCCATCCTAGGATCGGTAAGGGTTGAAGAAGTCCAACGGGCCTCTGATGTTCAGCCTTAACCTGTTGGCAAACCAAACACCGAGAGACAAACCGGGCTATCTCCCTCTTCATGCCATTCCACCAGAAATGCTGATGAATATCACGGTACATCTTTGTATTACCCGGATGAATATAATATTATGAACTGTGGGCTTCTGCCATGACTTCCTGTCTGATATCTCCACTGGGTACACAAAGACGAGTGTCGTGCCGAAGGGTACCGTCTTCATGGATACATAACTCTGGCCTTCTGCCTGCTTCATACTCTGCTCTGAGTCGCTGGACCTTGGAATCTGTTGACTGCGCCATCTGGATCCTCTCAACTATGCTGGACTGAACCTGTAGACTGGCCATCAATGCCACGCTGGTTGGAAGAACCACTTCAATTCCCATCTTCTGAAGATCTGCTAATAATTCTGGTTGTGCCGTCAGGAAATAAACCCCGGCTCTCCTGTTCAATACATCTGCTACAACGTTGGCCTTCCCGGGATGATACTGCAAATCCACGTCATAATCCACCAGTAGCTCGAGCCATCTCCTCTGCCGCATATTAAGGTCCTTCTGGGTGAAAACATACTTCAGGCTCTTATGATCAGTAAAGATCTTCACTCTATCTCCGTACAAGTAGTATCTCCACAACTTCAAAGCAAACACTATCGCCGCCAATTCCAAGTCGTGGGTCGGGTAATTCTTCTCATGATCACGAAGTTGACGTGACGCATAAGATATTACCTTCCCATGCTGCATCAAGACACACCCCAATCCTCTGTCTGAAGCGTCGTAATAAACTGTGAATCCTCCGGTCCCATCTGGAAGGGTGAGAATGAGAGCCGTTATCAAACCTCGCTTCAACTTCTCAAATGATTCCTGACACTCTGCTGTCCAAACAAACGGCACATCCTTGCGGGTCAACTGGGTCATCGGCGCTGAAATCCTTGCGAAATCTGAAACGAACCGTCGGTAGTAGCCGGCCAATCCAAGGAAGCTGCGAACCTCTGCCACTGAGCTGGGTACCGGCCATGACTCGATAGCCAAAATCTTCTAGGGATCCACTTCCACTCCTCATTGGGTAATGATGTGACCCAAGTACGAAATGCGATCGAGCCAGAACTCGCATTTACTGAACTTGGCGTACAACTGATGCTCCCGAAGCGTCTGAAGGACGACTCTGAGATGCTGCTCATGCTCTGCTTCACTCTTACTGTAGACCAGGATATCATCTAGGAACACGATCACAAATTGATCCAAGTAAGGCATGAAAATGCGATTCATGAGGTCCATGAATACGGTCGGCGCATTGGTCGCTCCAAAGGGCATAACAAGGAACTCCCAATGTCCATACCTCGATCTGAATGCTGTCTTCGGGATGTCCTCCTCTCTGACTCTGATCTGGTGGTATCCCGACCGCAAGTCGATCTTCGAGAATACTGAAGCCTCTCTGAGCTGATCAAACAAGTCATCTATCCTCGGAAGAGGGTATCTGTTCTTGATTGTCACCGAATTCAAGGTACGATAATCAACACATAGCCTGGACGTACCATCCTTCTTTTTCACAAGAAGCATCGGGGCTCCCCAAGGCGATCCACTTGCACGGATGAATCCCTTGGTCCTTAGTTCTTCAATCATCTTGTACAAAATCTCCAACTCTGAAGGCGCCATCCTGTAGACTCGCTCTGATACTGGTGCTGTCCCGGGAATCAAGTCTATAGTGAACTCAATCTCCCGCTCTGGCGGCATCCTTGGAAGCTCCTCTGGAAAGACATCTGGAAACTCTTCAACTATCCGGGGTAACTGCACTGCTGCTACTGTCATCCGCAATGCTGGGGAAGATGGCTCCACTGCGCCTCTGGAAAACGAAAACTCTGGCTCGCCGGGGATACTAAAGACAACTCTGCCAATATGGCAGTCTATCCTAGCATACTGGTTCCTCAACCAATCCATGCCTAGGACTACATCATAGTCCGCCATAGAAAACTCTATGAATCTAGCGGGGAACTCCCTACAGCTAACTACGATCCGACACGAGGAAAACACTCGATCTACTCCCACAAGACCATTACCAGTAAGTATATTGAGCCTCACTGATAATGACTCGGGCTCCAATCCTATCCGTGTCGCGAATCATGCAGACATAAATGAATGCGATGCACCAGAATCAAATAATACCGAAGCCGAAAAGGAGTTGACGAGAATAGTACCTGCTACTACCTCACCTGGTGCAACTTCTTCTTCCATAGCCATCATCATGGCCTGACCTTGTCCTCTGGCTGCTGGTCTCCTCTGCTGGAAACCTCTCTGCCTATTCTGGGTCTGAGCTTGGGCTTGTGCATACTGCTGGGGGTGTTGCTGCTGGAATGCCTGAGACTGAGGCGGCAAGGGCCTCGAAGACTGATACTGCTGCTGCTGAACTGGTACTGGGGTAGGTCCTCTCACCGAAGAGCTAGAAGGGTTGGATGCTGATGAACCACCCCTATTCAGGCAGGCTCCTACCCTATGATCTGCTGCTCCACAAGCCAGGCACAATCCCTGCGTCCTGCGACAATCTGCCACCACATGCCCTGGCTTTCCGTAATAAGAACATCCCATCGTGGAAGTCTGCTTCTGCTTCTGCTGCTGCGGGTATGTCGGGGTCCAATGCTGAATCGACGTTACTGAGGCCGCCCGCCTCGGAGTTCCAATGGTCAATCCCCTAACTGCCGGGGCTGGAGCTGATGATTGGTGCATCTGACTATGGGACCGCTTCCTACCTCCGGTCCTATCCACGATCCTCTGGGAGGTATACTCATGCCTCCTAGCTGCTCTCTAGATTGCATCGAACGTCTGGTGCTCGAACTGCTCTACCGCTAACAAGATCTCTAAATGCAGGCCCTGCTGGAACCGCTGGGCTCTATCGAGCTCGGTTGCCACCAAGGTGGGGGCAAACCTACTCAGCCTAGAAAACTCGGTCGCATAACTATCGACCGTCCTGCCTCCTTGCTTCAAGTTGGTAAATCTGGTCTGCAGGTCGTACCGAGCCACAGCATTAAAGTACTTCGTATAGAATCTCTCCCTAAACACTGCCCAAGCAATGGGTGCCACTAATCCCATGGCCTGCGCCGTCCACCAATTGCGAGCCAAATCCAACAACTGCAGGCGTACCACCACCACCTTCTCATTCTCAGGTGTCCTAGCTACTTCCAGAATAACCTTGGTGTCCTGAAGCCATGCATCCGCGACAACCGCATCCTCGCTGCCGTCGAAGAAAGGAGGGTTCAATCGCTTGAAGCTGTTGGCCGTCTGGTTCCCTGGATGTCCGCCTCGGGTCAAAGCATCTTGAACTGTCTGGTGCAGGGCGTCGCTTCGACGATCCTGGAAAGCTATCAAGGTTTTGATGAGGCCTACTAAGGTACCATTATCTGGATCTGTGGGCTGGACGGGCCGAACTGGTGACTCTCCTCCAGTAGGCACAACTCTAGGGGCTACCCCGGAATGTTGGGCTTGATCTCCGGGTTGCTGCTGATCCACGGAAAATGCTCCACCTCATCGATCGGTAGGACCAGGTACAGTGCCGCTGAAGAAGACAACACGAGAAACAATAAGGAAAGGACCACGACAGATCAATGATATAAGCACAGGATCAGGGCAAAAATCCAGGGATTCAGAAGATACGAACAGAGATCAAGGGCGAGTACTGATTGAGACATCTATTCGGTAAACCCTCATATTTCTTGATTTACAAGACCTGTATGGGCCACCACTTAAACCATGTCACGCCCCAGAACCAGAATACTAGAGAGCGGGGGCAGACATAGCCAGCTACGTATATTGAAATGGAAACCACCTCGATATACGGTCACGGCTGTTTAGATATGTGAGGGTTTTCTACAAGCCAACAGTCTCTTATGGTCATGAACAAGCCTAGTGTCTCAATCACCGCAAGTAAGTAAAGTCGCAAGATGTATGATCATTGAATACACAATAATAAGGCGTCCCAAATATTACATACTCAGCTGATCATGAAGCTAGTCATTACAAAATGTTAGGACTAGCAAGAGTTTAGTCATACATGATCAACCCTAGGATTTGTCAATCATGTTTACAGCCCGTAGACAGACAGTAAGTAAAAGTGCATCGAGCTAACAGGTGCTCGTCGGCTAAACGCCTCAAAAGAATAGTTTTTACAATAAGTGGGCAGAGCAAAAAGGAAAACCCACTCTTGGCCCGGGTTCCGTCTAGTGTTCACCATTGGGCTGGAAGCTTGGTAGATCCTCGGGAGCTGCTCCGAGATCTGGACACACAAAACCAGCTGGGTCAACCCCAGAAAGAGCAAGTGCCACAAGGGGGCCACGAAAGAAGAACAAAAACCAGCAATCAGCACAAGAAGATTTAATATTATAACTAGAATTACGAAAACATGTCAGGATGATATACGATGAGATAACCATGGAACTATTACGATAGCCAGGTTACAACCCGTAAACCAAACAAGGACCGGGGTTGTAACCCTTAATCTGAACAGAGCTTGGTTTCCCACCATTTATCGGCAAATAATAATGTAAGAAAATCAAGAAAGGAAACAATCTTGTACGGAATCAAGACATGGCTAGACTGGTTATACCTCATTCAATCAATCACGGCCATGCATATCCTACTGCTTACTACTTTAACTAACTAGGGTTATCACATACCTAATTACTAACAAGATGCAGTGAGATTGTTCCACAGCCACAAGCCCTGCAGACCATCCAGGCTACCCAGGACAAAAATTAGGGGTTGAATTCAGGTGGGTACATCGTCCAGGAGACACATGTACCCTTAGGTGACTTAGAGGGTGCAACACCTGACAGTGTGCTGGAAATGTGCCCTACTCGACGGCAGGCTACAAATTCCTGGAGCGCCCAGGTAACGGGATTGCCTGTAGCTGTGTCATCTCTTCATGACTAGTGTGTTATTCTAGTTATTAACCTTAATCCATTTTGGTAGGTACTCCTGACCGTGGTACTCAGGAGTCCCATCCTAAACATGATGCAAGACTGGACAAGTGGATTAACAAGCAAGCAAGAAAGAACCACCCACGGTGTCAAGACAGGTCAAGCTAAGTTATCAGGTCATGTCAAGTCAGGAGTGCGCCGCCATGGGCCACTATCAAGTTATCGAGTCATAAGGATTTATTACAAGTTACAAGTTAGGTGTGCACCCCACTGGTTCACTAGCAAGGAGATCAGAGAATACCAGGATCATAATTCACAGAAAATCCGAAAACCGTCCTAGTCATAAACAATTACTTAAAAATCGTGTTAGGCCGTGTCGGGTCAAGATAATCGTGCTGTGTTAAACAGACCTCAAGAAACCCAATCCACAAAAGAGAAACCAAATCGAGTAATAAAACCAATACTCCAAAAGCCAATGGGTTAAGCAAGGGGTCAAGGGGCAGCATACGTGCAAAAGCACGCACGCAGGGAAGCTGCGTACGCACGAAAGCACGCACGCAAGGCTCGCTCAAGTCTGTATACCAAGGCACACTCAAGGGGAGCCACGTACGTGAAAAGTCACGCACGCTCCAGGAGAGCTGCGTACGTGAAAAGTCACGCACGCTCCAGGAGAGCTGCGTACGTGAAAAGTCACGCACGCTCTAGGAGAGCTGCGTACGTGAAAAAGTCACGCACGCTCCAGGAGAGCTGTGTACGTGAAAAGTCACGCACGCTCCAGTAGAGCTGCGTACGTGAAAAGTCACGCACGCTCCAAGAGAGCTGCGTACGTGAAAAGTCACGCACGCTCAAGGAGACACGCTTCCAACATAAAGCGTACTCAAGTCTGCGTACGCAGCTCTAAAGAGCACGCGCAGCTCAGTGTGCGTAAGCTAAACAGCTCTGCACACTGCTCACTGCCTTCTCTAAACAGCAAGAATACTATGGTTGAACTCAAGCTTCAAAAGTTCATAACTTGGCCATCCGAACTCCAAATCCGGATTTCCAAAGCTCCATCTTGGGTGAAACTGAATGCTCTTCCACATGGGAACATCAGAACCCACAGAACTCCAACCAAAATGGATCAAAACATACAAAGTCCAAAAATAGGAAAACTTAGATCTAGAGCAATGGAGACCCCAAATCATAAAAAACTAAGAACTAATGTTGATCACCATGTCCTAATCTAGCAAATGGACAAAGAAAAGAGGGTTCTTATGTAGTGTCAAGATGCACTTGCCTAGGGTTGGGAGAGTTGTGTAGAGGAAGGAGAAGAAGAAGAAGAAGGAAATAAATGGTGGTGGTAATGAAGAGAGAGAGTGGTAGGTGGGGATTATAAAGAGGGTGAGTTGTGGTGGGTTGAGGGGGTAGCATAAGCTAAGGTGATCCAATACCTATTAAACCCAACCAAACCAATTAAAACCGAGCCATGTCAAAAAAAAACCAAAATACGAGAAATACCGAAATTCCACAAGTTGAGAAAAAAATAAAAATACCTATCAAAATCCAGATATGAGTAAAAATACGAAATACGAGAAAATACAGGAAATACGATAAATACGGGAAATGAGGGTGACAAAACTACGGTCGGGGACGACGGTTGCCAATACGTCACTTTGCTCCTTCCAGCAAACCTGAGAACTATTATCAACAAAACGGTATTGGTTTGGGTTATGTCACTCCTCCATCAAATCTCAAAAGAACAGATGATGAAGCAGATCGTTGTTCTCATTCTTCTGATTCCTGCCTCTGGGACTCAGACTCCAGCATTGGCGACATGTTCAATGCAACTCTGTCTGTCAACATGGTTTCAGTTGACCAAATTGTAACGCCCCAGTCCCAAAATACGTAGGACTAAGCACGTAGACATGTCAGCTATAGATATACGAAAAATACACCAATGTATGGAATCCTCGTATAAATACATAAGCTGTAAAATGTAGAGAACCCAGACATGCTAAATCTCATCCACAAATATATAATAAATAAAGATAGAATCAACTTGATTAGTTACGGTACAATCGTTGGGCGGAGACAAAGTCCACTACCAACTATCTCAATGATATAAATGTACAAGAAAGCGATCGACAAAATGATAAAAATGAACCAAAAGCAATTATCTTCGAGAAATGGGGAAGATCACGGCCTTGGCTAGAACACCTGCAGAAAATAGGAACACACCTGGGGAAAACCCAGGTCCTCAGAGGGACATAACAAGACATATAATATCATGCCGATAAACTGAATAAATAAAGCTCAACAGAAAAGTATGCATGAGTAAAGGTTTCTAACCATTCTATGTGATATGCACTTTGAGGACAACGTTCTACGCAGGGGCTGTAGGCTCAGCAGAGTAAATAAAGAGTGGCAGTAAGTAGCGCTCATCCGAGTCACTATCGACCCTGGACAGAAGGTAGTGCTCATAAGAGTCACCCTCGACCCAAAATGTGTGTAAAGATAAAATATATCCCCTACGCTAATAGCTGTCCCCTCCCCCCAATGATACTATATATGTGTCGACTCCACGACATTGTTTAATCCTTAATAACTGCCAAGTCTTCTTCACAAATCTATTAGCAGTTATATCCTAACGCACGGCCTGTACGCACCAATATACGGTCGGTACGCAAGTCTGCATCTATATGCGAGTCACAACTCACACACAATCCGTGACACATCGTGACAGTTTATGAGATGCTCTAAACATATGGTAGTCCCTTAACTCTAAGCCAATTGCATAAAATATAATAATTTGTATCTATATATAGTTTTGAAAGAACAACATAAAGAAAAAGCATGCATGATATTGAGCAAGTAATTAAACAGTAAAGGCAAGGTGTCTTGCTTGGTGTTACGCCTGGTGTGGTGCAATGATCGAGGAACTCCGTTTTGTCCGATAGCCATGTTTGATGTAAAGAAGTCCGAAGGAAATAAGTATGTGATTAGTTATGTTCAGAAGACATATATTCTAAGAGGAAATTTGATTTTTTATTTATGTAAAAGGTAATTTTTTTTATTTACAATATATATATATATATATATATATATATATATATATAAAATATATATATATATATATATATATATATATATATATATATATATATATATATATATATACATACTCATTTAGAAAAACCATTATGACTATCTAGGAAGAGAAAAAAATATATATTGTATTGTTTTTAAAAACAATATTTTATTAAGAAAAATATTTTACATAATTATCTAAAACTTTAAGAAAAAATTATTGAGGCTTAAAACTCTAAAAAAAATTCAAACTGTAATTTAAAGAATATTTAAAACTATATTTTATTGATCAACTTATTTGTAGGTAAATATGACAAAAATATTTTAGATAAATACTTGAGAATCAGTTTAGGTCAAAACTATAATTTTTGTCAGTACATAAAAATCTAGAACTACTTTTTAGTGATAAACTAAATTTGTCAAATAAATTAATGCCGCATATAGTTTCCAAAACCATTTTATAATACTATAATTTAGCATAATAATAATAGTGATAATAACAGTAATAATAATTTTAATAATAAGAATAATAATAATAATAATGATTATGATAATAATAGTAAAAATAATAATACCAACTCTAATTAAAAAAATATAATATTAATATTAATATTAATAATTATAATTATTATACCCATACTTACATTAATAATAATAGTGAATATAATAAATATAATAAATAATAATAAAAACCTTTATTACCTATACCCCCCAATGCTACAGAGAAAGAGAGAGAGGACAGAATAGCGGGAGTGGGAGAGTGAGAGAGAGAGAGAGTAGAGAGAGAGAAGAGTGCGGGAAGGGCAAAAGGGGGTTTACCAGCGGGTCGCGACGGCCGACGGAGGGCGGCGCTGGAGGCTCGGGTCGCGGCGGCCGTCGGCGTCGCCGGAGTCGGTGCGGCGATGCACGCGGCCGACGGAGCACGGGGATTGGCGCCGGCAGGATGGGGCAGAGCGCGGCGGAAGGCTCGGCGGAGACAACGGTCGGCGGAGGGAGCGGAGAACACGGCGACGGACGCTGTGTCGCGCGCACGCCGGAGGGGTCGTGGGGCGGCGTGTGGCTCGCGGTGGATTTTGTGGTGGCCGCAGCAAGGCACGGCGGCGAGTTGTTCTCGTACGGCGGATGGGCGCACGGCGCTGGAAGCGGCGCGGTGGTGCTCGCCGGCGGGCGGAAGATCGACGCGGCATTGGGGAACTCCGGCATGACGGTTGGATTCGCGGTGGTGAGCGCCGCAGCAGAAGCGCTGGCGCTGGCCTGGGCATGGACCCTGGTGGCACGCCGAAGAGGCCAACGGTGGCTCTACGCATGGAGGGCGCGCTCCCGTGGGCGGCCGCAGCGAGGTAAGGGTTTCAAATTTCTTTTGGGTGTGATGGTTCCCTTGGTGCTTGGGGATTGTTGGTCAGAGGAACGACGGTCGCAGGAGCGGTTGTCGAGGGTGATGGTTCTGGTGGCGATGGTTGTCGGGGTGGGGAGAACAGACGGGATTCTGGCGATGGCCTGGTGCCGAAGGTGCTGGCGGTCGGCCAAGATGTTGGCTGTGGTGATGGTGTTCTACGGTGATCGGCGGGGAGTGGTGGAGCAGTAGGTTTAGGATTCTGCTTGTTATTGTCGGTTGGGGTGGTATCGTGTCGGGTTGTGTCCGACACGACGGGAAGGATGCTCAGAATTATTGGGCACGAGATGGGGATCGGTAGTATATGTAACGGACGTATATAGTGGATGGACAGGGAACACAGACCCAATGCACATCTATGAATGGTAGAATTATGGAGGAGTACCTTTCCTATATAAAGGAGGCGAGAATTCCCATTAGGATAATGTAGAAGCATGGAAAAGAATAAAGAAAGATCCATGCGGCCAGAGAACCCCATGCAGCTCAGAAAGCCCTTGCGGCTCAGAGATTCATACGGTGCAAGGGACTATGCGGCTCAGAGATTCATGTGGCGCAAGGGACTATGCGGCTCGAGACGATCCATGCAGCTCAGATTAGAAGACACGTGGCTTGTAAACAGTCCTTCCCTTCGTCCTATACTGCATTAATTAACTTGACGGCTGACAGCTCTGAAAAAGTGACAGCCTTGACACAAAGATGTAATTATGACTCTGTCATAATGACAGACTCCTAGGAAAATAAAGGAAATCTCTGACACAATTCCCCGAGATCCAGAAAATGCCATGCAACCTAGACACGTGGACAGTCGTATGCGGCTCGAGCGGAGACTCCCCATGCAGCTCAGGCCGAAGCTGTCCTATGCGGCTCAGATCGGAACAGCCCTATGCGGCTCAAGTAGAGACTCCCCCTATACGGCTCAAGCAGAGGCTTTCCCATGCGGATCACAAGGACCATCTCCATGCGGCTCACGAAGGTGCTACCCATTATGCGCCGTCTACGTTCATGCGGCCCAGATTATTATGTGGTTCGAAGGTTTGGGGGCCACTCTCCATGCAGTCTTGACACGTGGCCAGTCTTATGCGGCTCAATCCTCATGCGGCTCAGATCCCCTCAATGGCTCCCAGGACACGTGTCATAAAGCCAATCAATTTCTCAGATTTACTGCAATCAAAGATTGGGTCAAATCCTAATAATCTGGGACACGTGGCAGAAGAATGAATTAAATTTATTCATTCAGATTTGCAGACATCAGCAGATCATCATGAGGGAGATTTATTGCAATCAGCATTAATTACTGATAGGATTTGGCGTAATCTACATTAATGGCCCAGATTCATCACACTCAAGACTACTGGCCAAGATCGATCAATCAACAGGTCGCCGCCACTTTAAGAGACAATCATTGCAAACCCTAATGATTGCATTCTCCTCTTATAAATAGCAAGGTGCCATTCTCTTACAAAAAGGGACCCTTTTTCGAGATCAGAGAGCACCAGAATACTTGGAGAGAAAAAGCAGAGAGTGCAAGGAGAGCATTTCTTCATTGCCAAGCAATATTCTGGAGCCAAGGCTGTATACCGATCATCCAAGGAGTAAGGCAGAGCTACCGTCGCTTTCTCGAGCCTCTATCGTCACCCTCCAGAATCTAAAATAAACAATTGTACTTAGATTGCTATACCTAGGTTTTCGTCCTTAGGCTTTCTGTGTACAAGAGAGTTTATAACGTGAAGTAAAAGTCCAGTCCTCCGATAATTGTTCTGCTCTTTTATATTTTATGGTAAACACGATGGCGACTCTGCTGGGGACAAACTTCTCCACAGCTGAGGAGTTGGTGACGCAATCGGATGCAGCCAAACTTGGCTCCACACAACAGAAGATGGTCGTCCGCTTCGACCAACAGGCGTTCGAAGAAATGCTCTCCGAAGGAAGCGCTAGCCCAGTCCAGAAGCGCACCCGCACAATGAAGGCTCGCAAAGTGTGAAGATCAAAATCATTTGCTCCTCCCCAGTCCCTCGATGGAGTACTCTCTGCTACCCAAGACGGCGAAGGCGACTCTTGTGCGGCCCCACTTCAAGCCATAGAAGACTCTGTTGTCCCCAAGTTCGGCAGAGGAAAGGACTACGATGCTGGACTTGCAGGGACAAAGAGTGATTCTATGGGCTCCAGATAGAAACCGAACAAGGGCACTAGCCGCAAAGCGAAGACTCATGCGGCCAAGATTGTCAGCCGCATGAATGATGACCATGTGGCTGAAACTGCTAGCCAAATGCATAGTACTCATGCGGCCAGGATTTCCAGCCGCATGGAGAACGCTGATGCGGCCAGGGTTTCCAGCCGCATAGAGAACACCCATGCGGCTACGACTGCCAGCCGCATAGAGATTGTTGATTCCAGCCGCATGACGCCTACTCCACGTGGCTCTGTCTTCGATCGCCTCTCCTATGGTCCTGATCTCCTGTGCTCCCAAAAAGACATGTCTGATTCTCTCCAACACCACTTAGACTCTTCCTACTATGTGCCCTCACGTACTAGAGTAAAGAAGTATAAGGCAGCACGAGCTTGGCAAGCTCGGTCCACTGGTACGACCTTTGACCATCTGAGCATCCCACATACTGTTATGTGGGCCTCTGGTGGGAAGTTGTACAGAACCACTCGAGTCCAGCCCCCGGCGGCAAACGGACAGAGAGGTTCTCAAAATTCTTCCAAAATCCAGGGAGCAAACATGGTCGATCCGGACCGATCTGATTTACGTGAGGCCATCCTCCACAAACGCAAGAAAAGAGAAGGTGTCCCAGGGTGCAAAGAAGCCTCCTACGGACGTCACTGCACCCAAATCATTGTCAACTGCTGTTGTAACAACGCAACAGTACAAGAAGACCGGTGGTCCGTCTTCCAAAGACTGCGACGACCAAGCTCATAGGACGAGGCATCTCCTGTTGTCTCCTGCAACTCTACTCAGAAAATCTCCGTCGATGGAAAAGGGTAGAAAATGAACATTTCCAGCCCGAAGATTTCCACCACTGCGACTAAGAAGCTGGCATCTAAACGGTTGTCCTCCACCGGAGTTTTCCAAGGAACCCGTTCGAAAACAAAATCCACAGTGGGTGATTCATCATCCACACCACTGGGGGTCGTTGGGACTGGGGGTAGCACTCCTCCGAACATCCACGATAATCTGATATTCCAAGGAGATGAGCCCGGGGAAACCACTCTCCCATTAGGAACAACAGGTGCTGACGTCCCCGAGGACGTCCACGACTCTCAAGATAAAGCAAGCTCTGAAGCTGGGGGTACTATCCCTTCTGAGTCCGAACCAGAGGAGAACATTCCCACATATCCCGATGACTTCTCGGCACAAGGGTATGATTCGGAGGGCACATCCTCCACCGTCCCTTCCGTCTCTCCTTATGTAAGGACGGTGTTCATGACGGACAAAAATCAAGGTGGTTCCAGTGACCGCCAATGCATCGACACTCTGGAGGCTATATTACAGGCTCTGGTCAAGTCAGTAGATGAGATTAAAGCAGTTCTTTGAACTCTGCAAGGAGGGACGCCTGGCCAAACAAGCACGGGTCCCGCGGTCAATACGGACTCAAATTCAGCGACACCAAACCCGGGCAATAATCCCCCTGAAATAACGGCTTCCACCGCTGTAGATGATGTCAGGGAAGCAAGAAGAGAGGTCCAGGAGCTCCGAGCCATGTTTCACGCTCGAGAAAACTCTCAAGACCTTAGAATACGGCAACCATACCCTGCTGCATGGAGGGATGTCCCCTTTCCACCAAGATATAAGCCGTTCAACATCAATCCCTATGATGGCAAGACATCAGCAAGTCGGTACCTCACTTACTTCGAGGTCACCACAGATCATCTGCCCCATGATGATGACGTCCTCACGCGATTATTCATCGGGGCCTTGGAAGGGGTCGCCTTCGACTGGTACCGCAACCTGCCAGACAACTATATCCACTCATTCGCCAGCTTCAAGCGCATATTCTTAGAGAGGTTCTACAAAGTAGGGCAGGACGTCACAATGTCCACTCTCATGGACGTCGTCCAATGAGAGAAGGAGCTGACAAGGAACTATATTGAGCAATTTTGCCAAACCGCAATGAAGTTGCCGTCTGGTAATCCGGATTCCTCCTTGATTGAAATTTGCCAAAAAAGACTGCTCCCAACAATCAGTCTCTGGATGGGCAAAAGTCAATTTAAGGATTGGAAGACGTTTATCATCAGTGCCACTAGCGCCGAAGAACGACTGAAGAAGGCTCACCAACTGGGATTGCACATCTCAGAGGGAGAGAACAAAGGCAAGCGTCCCAATGCCAACAGCGACAATGGGGGTAGCCCCTCCAACAATCGAGACAACAGGGGCAAACAGGCTATAGTGGCCGACACAGCCCAGAAACCTGAGTTAAGATCGGCAGACAAATAATGGCCGCAAATGACCTACTCTTTCGAAGACAGCCACGTCAAGCCCATCTTGGACATGCTCATACAAGGAGACATAATTCAGCTCCCTCCACCAAGATGGGAACCTATGCCGGCAGAAATGGGGAGCCCAAAGTACTGTTATTTCTATCACTACGTCCACCATGCTACACACGACTGCTACCAACTGAAATGATACATCCAAAATCTCATCGATTCGAACGCTCTGGCCATCGATTTCGAAGATGTGACCGTGGCAGCCAATATGGTGTTCGTACAGTTCGGCAGCTTTTCTCCAATGGAGACTAAAGACGGCATAGTACCTGTCCCTCTGGCGACAATAGAGATTGCCAATCTTTTGCCTCCTCAGGATCAAGCTGTTGGTCTAGTGCCCCACACCACATCACGGGAAGAGATCATGTGGGTCCATCCGGACCTAGTACCTGAAGTGACTCTGTCCATACCACCTTCCTTTCGCAAGAAGAAGAGTGGAAAAGTTAAATCATGCCACACAACCTCGGCAGATATTGAGGAAGTCACAGTTGTCGTTACCCGATCTGGGGCACAATCCCAACCTGTGGCTGATAACTCGACTGAAGATCATCAACCAGCTACTGCTGACACTCCGGGACCATCTCAGCCTCCGACGACCGACATGCCTAGGCCAAAGGAGACTCGCTTTGACAAATCCCTCCGAAAAGATGCACCTCAGGGGCTGGAGAGGCACTACAACTTCGCCATCTTGGCGCAATTGGCAAATACACCAGCCAAATTGTTGTTATACGAGCTCCTGAGACTCTCAAAGGATGTTCGGGCGGCTCTGAGCGATGCACTCCAGAATGCTGACGCCTATCTGGCTCAGGTCAACCTCACAGGAGAGAGTCCGCCTGCAAATCTCCAAGACAGTGCCTGTACGGAGTCGATGCCCAATATTGTCTTTACTCCGTAGGATATGCTCATCAAAACCAATCTACATGATCGTCCGTTATACTATACCGGATACATCGGGGACGTGAAGGTGGACCGGATGCACATTGATCCGGGCTCTTCCATAAGCATCATTCCGAAGGGTCTGCTACATCATCTCCGTATTCCTATGCGATGCCAACAAGCACCGCCATCAGCGGTTTCAATTCAGGCAGGAGCTACCCAATCGGAAAGATTCGCTTGAAGTGCCAAATTGGTGATCTCCAGTCAGAAGTGACCTGTTACGTCATAGATACGGATACTTCTTACAACATCCTCTTGGGGCGCCCTTGGATACACGATTATATGATCGTGCCTTCCACGCTGCACCAGTGCTTCAAATATGTCGACAAATACGGCTTTGTGAGGACGGAATTTACCGACATCGATCCTTTTAAAGGAGTCGAATCTTACTATTCGAACTCCTGCTTATACAAGAAGTCGAAGAGGCATCTGGACGAAGATGTACAGGCTCGAACTGAGACGGCCTCAGGATCAGAAGAACCTCTGACGATCCACCTTCAAGCTCGCAAACCTGGCAAATTTGCACCCCTTATAGCCGCTCTGCGTAAGGATGCAATCAGCCTCTCGGCACAAGAAGGGCAAATGATAATCCGGCTGCCAAGGTCCGGCCAAGCGTCGAGACCCATAATGGAGCCACTGACTATCAGGCTACCGAGAGTCAGCCAACCGCAAGCAGGAAAGCTCAACCCCTCTGACAGGCCAATGACAATACGTCTTCCCAAGAATAATCGTCACCCCGATGCAAAGTCTGGGGCTTCTAGCGTACCAACTACTCCCCGCCCTACATCGAGTACCAAACTGGGGGTCGCTAGTTTGCCAACAACCCCACGTTCGGTTCCACCAACAGAACCTTTGATGATCAAGCTGCCCAGGTCATCCTTCCAGTCTTCATTTATACAGGAGGTGACCGAAGAAGAACCGAAGCTGGCCAAGTATGTGGCTGCCCACACTGATGTTCGCTCCGCGGATGATGTAATCCCGCTAGAAAAGATACCTTATTTCATCAATAAAGGGCTATCTTTGAACTACCTCGAGCTTAATAAGCTTTGTACAATGTATGCTATGAAACACGGTATAGGCACTCATCTACACACACAGGTGACAAATGTTTACACCGCAAACCAGCTTACTCCAGTAGAAGACGCTTACCGTATAGTCGAAGGAGGGGACCATCCAATCATCTTCGGCCGAAAGGATGATCCACAGCCCTTCACCATAGAGAAAGTCGATCTTGAATCAGATGCCCGGAGATTGCCTCTGTATCTTTATAGTCCCCAATCCAAATACCTCATGCAAAAATAGGGATATGATATGGAGACTACGTCAGGCTTGAATTACGGCACCGGTCGACGATTACCTTTCAAGCCACCAGTCCCGGCTGGCAAACCACGGGACTACTACAACAAAACCCGATGTAGATTAGGGTATGTCACGCCCACAATGACCCCCGAAAGTTCAGATGAGGAATGCGACTGGCATTCACATTCAACCGGGTCACCAACTTCAGATTCAAATACCAGCATCGGAGACGTATTCAGACAAGTCATGTCAGTCAATATGGCATTCGCCAACGCTTACGAAGAAGATGAGGACATACCTGAAATCCTCGAGTTAGAGCCGTGGGCCCAACAGCTCGATGCACTATAGGAAAAGCAGTTCGAACAGAGGGAACCTCCTACTGAAGACGAGGTTGTACAGGTCGACCTCGACAACGAATCTTCTCCAAAACCAATCTTCGTCAGTAAAAGCCTAACAGACGAAGAACGAGAATCACTATTGGAACTTGTCAAAGAATATATTGATGTGTTCACATGGAGCTATGAAGACATGCCAGGATTAAACCCCGAAGTTGCCCTTCACAAGCTCAACATTCGGCCAGATGCAAAGCCGGTCAAACAGCAACAGCGATGCTTTCGCCCGGGCATCATGGATGCGATCGAAGCCGAGGTCAACAAACTGATAGCCAGTGGCTTCGTTCGTGAGGAACAACATCCAGACTGGGTCGCCAACAAAGTACCGATCCTCAAGAAGAACGAGAAGATTCGAATCTGCATCGACTTCTGCAATCTGAACGAGGCATGTCCCAAACATGAATTCCCTCTCCCTATCACGGACATCATGATTGATAACACATGCGGCTTCGAACGTATGTCATTCATGGATGGTTTCTTGGGGTACAACCAAATCAAGATGGCTCATGACGACGAAAAGCACACATCATTTCGAATGCCGATTGGTACATACTGCTACACAGTCATGCCTTTTGGTTTAAAGAATGTCGGCGCCACATATCAAAGAGCCATGAGTATCATCTTCAGAGACCACTCACGCAAGACTGTGGAGTGCTATGTCAATGACATCGCCGTCAAGAGTCGCTATAAGGAAGACCACCTGCAGGATCTGAGGATGGTATTCGACCTAATGCGAGCACACAATCTGAAGATGAATCCCACAAAATCCTTCTTGGGCGTATCTAGCAGAAAATTCCTGGGTTTTATTATCACAGCCCAGGGAATTCATGTCGATCCAAAGAAGACAAAGGCAATTATGGAGATGGGTCCCCCGAGAAATCTCCGCGAACTCAGAGGTCTTCAAGGGAGGCTAGCTTACATTCGGAGGTTCATCTCTAACCTCTCCGGGCGATGTCATCCATTCACCCATCTCATGAAGAAAGGCGTCTCGTTCGTATGGGGTGAAGAATGCCAACGTGCCTTCGACAACCTCAAAGAATATTTATCGAGCCCTCCAGTCCTGGTGGCCCCGGTTGCTGGAAAATCATTCTTGCAATATGTACGAGCAATGGAGCACTCCCTCGGCGCTCTACTGGCATAAAACAACGATGCAGGCCATGAACAAGCTATATATTACCTCAGCCGAATGATGATCGGGCCAGAGCAACGATATACCGCCGTAGAGAAGGAATGCCTCGCCCTGGTGTTCGCCATTCAAAAGATGCGGCACTATTTCACGGGGCAAACCATACACGTGATCTCAAGAGTTAACCCTCTCAGGGTCCTCATGACCAAACCAGAGACACTCAGCTCCTGCCTCGCCATATGGGCAATATTGCTGTCTCCTTATCATACGATCTTTGTCCCGCAAAAGGCCGTTAAAGGTCAAGCTCTGGCAGACTTTTTAGCAGCCTACCCAGGCTCGGAGTCGTCCAGAATATATGAAGGAATCCCAGATGAGATCGCCGACTCTCATGCAACCTCTCACGATGATATATGGCAAATGTTCTTCGACGGCGCCTCAAGGACCGGACCTAAGGGCAACATCGTCATTGGAGTCGGGGTGGTGTTAATTTCTCCTTCCGGGTTGGTGATCAATCGCTCTTACTCCCTCACGGAACCCTACTCTAACAATGTGGCCGAGTACAATGCTTTGGTCATCGGCCTCCAACTTGCAAGAGAGCTGGGGGTAGAATATCATGAAGCATACGGCGATTCGCAGCTAATCGCCAATCAGATCCGGGGTTCATACGAAGTTCGCCATGAAGACATGATCCCCTATCACCAAATAGCGATCAACATTATCTCGTCGTTTGAGGTATTCTTCATCGAACACATTCCCAGACTCCAGAACATCGAAGCCAATGCCCTAGCAGGCCTTGCCGCTTCCCTAGCAGTGCCTAACCATACTCATCAGTCCGTCGACGTGATAGGCCATGAACTGGTCTGTCCCAAGAACAACGTTCAAGTCGTGGCGAGTTATTCCGCTCAGACGATCAACGAAGCGCCAGACTGGAGACAACCATTCATAGACTTCATAGTCTACGACATCCTGCCCGAGAACCCAAAGGAGGCTACTTTCGTCAGAAGGCGTTCTCTCAGATTCTTCTACAATACAGAGACGAAAATGCTGTATCGTCGATCCTACGATGGGTTATTGCTTCGGTGTCTGTCAAACACAGAAGCCAAAGAAGCCGTACGAGAAGCTGATGACGGTGTCTGCGGGGTCCATCAGCCTGGCCCTAAATTGTAGGACCGTCTTCGCCGAATAGGCTACTACTGGCCCACGATGGTAGCAGATACGATAGACTATGCAAGAAAATACAAAGCCTGCCAAGTCCACACGGACTTCATCCACCAGCCATCCGAGTTTCTACATTTGACGGTAGCATCCTGGCCATTTGAAGCATGGACAATAGATATCATCGGTCTAATTGCTCCACCTTCTTCCCGAAGATATCGTTTCATACTCGCCATTACAGATTATTTCTCCAAATGGACGAAAGCTGTCCCACTTGCAGAAGTAAAGACGTCGAACATGATCAGCTTCCTCAAGCATTATGTCATCTATCGCTTTGGACTGCCCCGAAGGATCATCCATGATAATAGTCCGCTGTTCGCAAGCCATGCCTTCTATCGGTTCTGCGACAAGCATCGCATCCAGAATATTGCTTCGACACCATATAATCCGACAGCAAACGGGTTGGCAGAGGCATTCAACAAAACAATCATCAAACTCCTCAAGAAGTTTGTCGCTTCCAACAAACACGATTGGAACGAGAAGCTTGGTAAATGCTTATGGGTGTACCGTACTACAGTCCAAACAGCCACTGGGAATATGCCATTTGCCTTGGTATACGGGAGTGAGGCGGTCCTCCTATTGGAGACTCAAATACCCTCACTCCGCGTCGCCCTTACTTACCAGTTGACGACAGATGATAACTACCGTCGTCGGCTACAAAAGTTGGAGGCCTTAGATGAAAAGCGCCTCTTAGCTCAGCAACAAATCGAGCTATATCAAGCACGCATCTCTGGAGCCTTCAATAAGAAGGTTAAAATCAGAATATTCCAAGTAGGCAATCTCGTTCTGGCAGTTCGGAGGCCGATGGTTATGACTCACAAGACCACCGGCAAGTTCCAGCCAAAGTGGGAAGGCCCATTCATCATTGAGGCTGTATTCTCCAACGGAGCCTACCGCTTCGCGAAACAAAATGGAGACTTGCTCATGTTGCCCGTCAACGGCAAGTTCTTGAAGAAATATTATGTCTAAACGACATACTATAGATTTTTGAGTCATGTACCCGCTGGTACCACTGAACTCTCTTCCACTTTTCAGATTCGTCGAGTCATGTACCCGCTGGTACCGCTGAACTCATATTCACCATTTTCCAAATTTTTAAGTCATGTACCCGCTGGTACCGCTGAACTCACTTTCACAATATTCCAGATTATCGAGTCATATACCCGCTGGTACCGCTGAACTCATGTACATATTGAGTCATGTACCCTCTTGTACTGCTGAACACACTTCCATATTTGAGTCATGTACTCGCTGGTACCGCTGAATTCATTTCCACATTGAGTCATGTACCCTCTTGTACCGCTGAACTCACTTCCACATTTGAGTCATGTACCCGCTAGTACCGCTGAATTTATTTCTATATTGAGTCATGTACCATCTTGTACCGCTGAACTCACTTCCATATTTGAGTCATGTACCCTCTTGTACCGCTGAACTCACATCCACCCAACCCTAGATTATTGAGTCATGTACCCTCCGGTACCGCTGAACTTACATTTTTTTAAAATTCCTGGATTGTAGAGTTATGTACCCGCTGGTACCCCTGAACTTACATCCCGATCACTCTTATGGAGGAAAGTTATGTATGACCATACCTCTTAACTTTCTTCCTGAAGGAGCTCCTTCCTTATGATCCACTACCCGTACTCCCAGTGCACAAAAAGGGTAACAGATCCACAAAATTCTAAAACGACCATGTCGATGTTACCTCTGAGTCGTCTCAATTCTGCCAAAAACAAATCACCCCTCTGCATAGAACTTCTATGTACTCATTACCTCTGAGTTGTTCTATGTACCCTCCTTCATTGAGCCCACTCCTGCCATGTCCTCATTACCTCTGAGTGGCAAGGCTCTGTCGAAGAAACCCTCATGCTTTTCATGTCCTCATTACCTCTGAGTAAGTATGTTGATCCCCCTTCGACTTACATCCGTACCCACAACCGGAGTACGCTAAGGATAGTAGGTCCACAAGACGTCCTCTGTTGACCACAAAAATCCTCCGTCGAGTCCCCTCCTACCATGTCCTCATTACCTCTGAGTAGGAAGATTCCGCGGTGAACAAAGCCTTCATACTTGCCAGTCCTTATTACCTCTGAGTAAGTATGTTGGTTCCCTTTCATCCTATTTTTTGTATCCTAAGCCAGGGTACGCCAAGGATAATAGGCCCACAAATATCCTTTGCTAAGTTTCTTAGTTCAGGCCCATCATCGCTCATCATGCCCCGGAAGCCCAGCTGCTCCATGGCATTCCTCCTTCCACTACCACGAACGTCCATGACCACCTTACCATGGAACCGTTCTAGGTATCCCCAATCAAACTTGTTACCCGTACCTAAAACCAAGGTATGCCAGGGGTGACAGGTCCACAAATAAGTCCCCCATGCGGGGCAAACAACACCATAATACCACAGGCACAACAAGCAATACAGATGAAGGGTATAATCGAAAGTACTCTTTATTTGAAAGACGAAAAAAGTGCTACATATTTTGGGACCACGTCCCTCTCAAAAAGAAAAAGAAAAGGAAACAAAAGAAGGAAAGACCGACTATAGTTCGGTATTACACAATTCCAAAAGGTGATTCTTCACGGAGATGGCCTCATGTTCGAGCCGCTATTTAGCTCGACGCTCAGCCTCCTGGGATAACCGCTCCTCATCATCCAAGCCCATGAGCTCCTGCCAGCCATCTTCCAACTTCTTCAGGGCAATTTCTAGGTCAGTTGAAGCATGATTGACTCTGTCAGCCTCCTGAATAATCAGCTCCCTGTCAATACGGGCAGCCTCAAGTTCAGACTCCAAGAAAGTTAACTTCCTCTGAAGCTCAAGGATCTGCCCCCGCATGTCAGTGATCCCACGTAAGGCAACGGCTTCCCGAGCCATAACATCTTCACTCTTGTGGCTCAATTGATCATATCGATCAGACAGATCGCGGAGGTCCTTCAGTACGGCCGGCCTGGTTTTATCCCGAGCAGCCCTTGTCTTCTCTATAGTAGCGGTAAAAGAACCGTGCTCCCGATCTATAACAGCAGACAGATCAGCCTGTCGCAGCACCTGAAGCTGGCCACCAGCTGCTCAGTCTTCAACAACTTCGCCTCCAAGAGCGCAGCCACACCTGTACCACCAAGAAGAGTCTTAAGGATATCAATTTGACCCTGGGCGCATTGCCGGGCCAAGACGAAAGAGATCCCTCTTTCCACAGCAGCTCTTATCCTCCTCTTCAAGTGACGTTGAAAGCTGTCAACCACGTCTTGTAACGCGTCGTCTAGGACCTCTGTAGAGGACGGCGTAAGAGGAAGCGTCGCCGGCAATATCGGAGGAGTGATGCTAGAATTTGCCACCAAGGGGATAGAGTCCGAACAGAACGATGCGCGGATAGCGGCTAACTCTTCCTCCGCCACCCGAAGAGCCTGGACACTCGGTAGGGCAGAAAGGTCGACTCTCGGAGCCACCCGAGCAGAAGAGGATGCAAGGACCATCGTCCCCTGCCCTGGCCGTCCCATCACCTGACTTTCTGAACTCGAGCCCGTAGGAGGTCCCTCAAGACGAGCCGGAAGGGGAGGAGGTACGCTCCTCTCCACCAGTGTCCCTTCGGCAGAGTTCGTCTCAAAAATGTCCATCCTCGGCACTGGAGAGGCAGGACAAGTATGCCCAAAACAATGATCAATCGACGTGACCTGAAGGATGTGATGATAGAGCAGATAGGCCTCCTTGCAGGTTAAGATTCGGCTTATCTTACCAGGGGAGGAACATGGAGGCTGTAGCTCGTGCGTAGCTGACATAACCTCCTTACCCGCAACCTCCAAGTTAAATTCGGCAGGTTCTTCTATCCCAGCCACCCCGAAGGGAGGTACGACGCGATCAACGTCATCTTGATGAAATTTATCAATTTCAGGGACAGGTTCATTGAAGCCCCCGTCATCTCGAGTCGCGACCTCGGCAAATTGAGATCCCTCTTCTGCTGACACCTACAGAAGGGAACGAAAATGACTAAGATCAAAACTGGAAGAAAAGAAGAACTGAACAAAATGGTAGTAACTCGCTTTACCTCCGAAGCGGGATCGACTTCCTCGTCTCTCTCCGTTATAGTTAGCCTGCGATGTCTGGTCGCAGCCAATTTTTTGAAGTGAAGAATACCGCCAACAGGGGAAGTTTGTCTGCTACGCTTCCATACAGAGCCAGATGCGACGGATGGCTGATCCGCCATCACCTAATTTAACGAAGTAGGCGGCTGATCAGCCCCAGTATCTTCCATCGGGAAGAAAGTGTTATCTACATCACGCTCATCATCCTCATCATCCGCAGCATTAGAGTCTGAGTCTGGCACTTCAGCTCTATTCTTCTTCCTCGTCTTGGCCCCTTGAGGGGTCTCATCTAAACCAGTACCAACAATAAAACTAGCACCCGGGCTAAAACTGACAGGGGGCTTGTTCGCCATGACATGGTACAAAGCCGCCATATACAAGATCTCTACTGATGCCTTAATAGCAGGGACCGAGAAAATGGTACCGGTATGGAATGTATCATAGTAATGCCATGCCCTGATGCCGTCAAGGAGGCTACCTTCAAAACCCAGACATGAACTGGGACGGTCTAGAAAGAGCTGGTTGTGTCCAAACTGTCGGGCAAACCTGCTAGACAGATAAGGCTCCAGAAAGACAGTATTACGGTTGTGATACACCAGATGAGAGGGGCGGATGTTTTGTAGCCACAGGAGCATCTGGCCGTCCAGAAGTAGAGGGGACGCAATTCCGTCAAGATGAACAGCCGCTATTTCCTCAGCAGTAAAACGAGGGACAGATACGAAAATGTTGTATATATCTGCCCTCGCCAGGGCCATCCGACAAGCACGCATGGTCTTGTACTCCCAAGACTCATTACGATAGCGGAAGATAAAAGTATCGTCATCAGTTACGCCATCTTCAGAGCCCGATCTTATCAAAGACGGATATTGTATCAACAGCCACCCCATCAAATAATGATAGGGTAACTCAGTCCGTTCAAAATCTTTTGTCACGTCGCGAGCAATAACTTTGGATGTGAAAGTGGGAAGCCATGGTGTATGCTGCACACCATGGCTGGGAGGAGAGCTAGCCTGACTCGCAAAACTAACTTCACAGCCGGAAGGATGAAATTATGATTGATCCTCTCGATAGAACCAGCTCCTTTCGAGACTACACAATTTCGCAGCCATATCATCAAGAATCCCGCCAGCAGCGCCTTCTCTGACAGTTTTTAGGTATCCTGATAAAAATAACCAAAAGATTCGGTTTGACTCCCAAATCGGTCATTAGAAGTGGTCACCCTCTTGGTCGACGACATCAAGGCTTGAACCGCCTCTCGGGACTGAGGACGTCGGGAAGTAACTTGACCAGAGGCATCCACCGGGAAGAGATAGTGTACCCAATCCTTAGTATGGGGGGCATTCCCTTCCGAACTGCTTTCTTTCTTGGATATTTGCTGACATATGCTATAATGGCACAATACCTCTTGATAAAGAGCTACGAAGCCGGGATACCGTCCTTCCAACTCTTCGAACTCCTCATTCGTGGGAGTATATGCCTCAAAAGCTTCGTCCCCCCAAGGAAGCTTGGAGATCGCGTGTATTTTATGGAGTGCAAGCCCCATCTTCCCTACGGGTGTATAGAAGGTTCCCGTACGACAATTATACATCTCCAGCAGAGATATAAATACTCTCTTATTTATGGGCAAGCCATGGCTGGTACCCCGAATCGCGTGGTAAAGACCAATCTCACACAGAAAGGCCTCGTACTTTTGCAAAATCCACATTGACAGATTAGCCCATGAAGGAACGGGATGTATCCAACTGGGAAGCATCAGCCGGCCAATAGGATAAGAGCCCTTCCGAGCAAGTTGGTTCATAAAAGTGTCGGCTGTAGAAAACATAAAGTTGGGACCCGGCACATTCAAGAAAGTACCTGGGGCTAATCCCATAACAGAACAACTGGTGTGCACCTTGCCCGCTCACACTGACTTCAGGTTGTTGTTATAATGGATGTCTCCCACAAACATCCCACTTCGGGTAGGAGTTAAAGACTCTTCCATCTTCCGGTCCAGTGGGAGCATATTGAACCAGGATAACGGGAAGTGATGCTCCATTTGGGGAATGCGGATCGCCATCCCGTTAGAAACGAAACACCAGTTCTCTGACACCTACAGAACCTGACTATTCTTCACAGTCAAGGCGTCTCCGAAGAAGAACGCTGGCTTCAAGTATTCCCCTTCGAATTTCCCTGAGGTCATCATAGCATTAAGAAAATAGAAAGGCTAGTTCTTGATGGCCTTCAATCACGTCGAAGGCTCGTCACTAGAAAACTGATCCGCCACACGCCTAACTATATGGTCGTACCTATAGCCCAGAGCAGATTAGGCACGACCCACCAAGGGTTCTCCAGCGGCATTCACCGGCAAATTCACTGAGAAGAAGACAGAAAAAGATAAGTTAAAAAGATGGACAAAAAAAAGAACTATGGGTGTTTTCGAACTTATGCGGCTCCAACTTAACGAAGCTTCATGCGGCTCAGGAGAAAACTCATGCGGCTCCAACTTAACGAAGCTTCATGCGGTTCAGGAGAACACTCATGCGGCTCCAACTTAATGAAGCCTCATGCGGCTCAAGTTCATAAAAACACTTATGCGGCCCCGTTCAGTGAAAGTCCATGCGGCAGTGCTCTCACAAGGCCCTCAGGGTTCATATAAAATTCGCACGGACCGCGTGACAGATAAATTTGTGCGAACCTATGCGGCTCAGCGTAGCTCATACGGCTTCGTTGGCGAAGCGCGTATGCATTCACAGCGGCTATTCGTATGCGGCTCACAGCTCGGCCATAGGACGAACATGCGGCTCACAAAGGCTCGTGCATAAAGTATTCGACGTAGCCATAGCAGTTAGGGTTCTTTAACCCATAAAATGTTTTTACCAGCAATAGGAGGATGAACGTCGGGGTGAGCTACGGGTACGACGACTGTCGGAGGAGGGGCCGCAGTCAAGGTAGAAGTAGTCTTCTTGCCCTTCACCATCGTAGTCGACGAAGACGCCGCCTTCTTGCCCTTACCGCCACGATCTTCTTGGGAGCCATTAGTGATCGAAGAAGAAGCGGACAATCGGGGTAGGAAAGAGTCGAAGCAAAGAAGAAAGTAAAGAAGTTCTCTCTCTCTCTCCAACTCCTCTTATTTATAGGAGGACGAGAGGGGAAAGACACATGGACTAATAACCTACTCGTAAAAGACGAAACCGACTCCATGGATTTCGTCCCCGAGATTCACCCAGGGCATAAAATCCAAAGATTTAATGAGCCGACCCTTGGAATTTCCCCTAAAGATGGTGCTAAAATGAATTTGAGACAATTAATGACCCGCACACGTGGCAAGGAGCAATGCGGCTGAGCCATCCATGCGGCTGAAACACCCCTGCGGCTCGAAAGTCCCTGCGGCTGAAACATCCATGCGGCTGAAACATCCATGCGGCCAGGACATCATATGTGGCCAGAAGAGTTTTTACATAGCCATGCTTCTTATTCAAAGTATATCAAATTTTTCAAATTGAAAACTTTGAAGGGGGTCTTGTAGAAGCATGGAAAAGAATAAAGAAAGATCCATGCGGCCAGGGAACCCCATGCGGCTCAGAAAGCCCATGCGGCTCAGAGATTCATGCAGCGCAAGGGACTATGCAGCTCGAGATGATCTATGCGGCTCAAAAGAGAAGACACGTGGCTTGCAAACAGTCCTTCGCTTCGTCCTATACTGCATTAATTAACTTGACGGCTGACAGCTCTGACAAAGTGACAGCCCTGACACAAAGATGTAATTATGACTGTGTCATAATGACAGACTCGTAGGAAAACTAAAGAAATCTCTGACATAATCCCCCGATATCCAGAAAATGCCACGCAGCCTAGACACGTGGACAGTCGTATGCGGCTCGAGCGGAGACTCCCCATGCGGCTCAGGCCGAAGCTGTCCTATGCGGCTCAGATTGAAACAGCCCTATGTGGCTCAAGTAGAGACTCCCCCTATGCGGCTCAAGCAGTGGCCTTCCCATGCGGTTCACGAGGACCATCTCCATACGGCTCACGAAGGAGCTACCCATTATGCGGCCGCCTACGTTCATGCGGCCCAGATTATCATGTGGTTCGAAGGTTTGGGGGCCACTCCCCAAGCAGCCTTGACACGTGGCCAGTCTTATGCGACTCAATCCTTATGCGGCTTAGATCCCCTCAGTGGCTCCCAGGACACGTGTCATAAAGCCAGTCAATTTCCTAGATTTACTGCAATCAAAGATTGGGTCAAATCCTAATAATCTGGGACACGTGGCGGGAGAATGAATTAAATTTATTCATTCAGATTCGTAGACATCAACAGATCATCATGAGGGAGATTTATTGCAATCAGCATTAATTACTGATAGGATATGGCGTAATCTACATTAATGGCCCAGATTCATCACACTCAAGAATAATAGCCCAGATCGATCAATCAACAGGTCATCGCCACTTTAAGGGACAATCATTGCAAACCCTAATGATTGCATTCCCCTCTTATAAATAGCAAGGTGCCATTCCCTTACAAAAAGGGACCCTTTTTTGAGATCAGAGAGCACTAGAATACTTGGAAAAAAAAAGCAGAGAGAGAGCAAGGAGAGCGTTTCTTCAACGCCAAGCAATCTTCTGGAGCCAAGGCTGCATACCGATCGTCCAAGGAGTAAGGCAGAGCTGCCGTCGCTTTCCCGAGCCTCTATCGTCACCCTCCTAGAATCTAAAATAAACAATTGTACTTAGATTGTTGTACCTAGGTTTTCGTCCCTAGGCTTTCTTTGTACAAGCGAGTTTGTAACGTGAAGTAAAAGTCCAGTCCTCCGATAATTGTTCTGCTCTTTTATATTTCATGACAAACAGATAAGTATTGGGATTTTTAAATTCCCCAATTAGATAATTCAAAAATCAAATTTAAATTAAATTCTAATTTAAACTTAGATAATCTAAACTCAAATTTAAATATAAATTCTACCTTTAAACGTTTTAAATTAAAACCATAAAATCAAATCAAGATTTAAAATGGCCACAATAATTTTCAAATATATTTTCCAAAAAAACCAATAATAATAATTTCAAAAATAATAAGTATTTTTATATATATTTTTGATTAATAAAATATTAATATTAATTAATTTCGAAAATAGACTTATATATATGAAATCTAAATTTATGCACCTCATATGCACTAAAACATAGTTTTCTAAAATAAGTTTTGGAAATTTTCAATACGACGCATTTTACCATTTTAAGTAATCAAAAACATTTATTATTTGAAAAACCAAGCTTCTAAAATAAATGTTTTACAAAAATATGTATCTCGCACATATTCGCACTCGACAAGGCATACAAAAATACGAACTCGTACGCGACGTACAATACGACTATGCGACGTACAATACAAGGCAAAAATTAAAACCAAATTTATAAATTAAAAAAATTTATAGTAAAAATTTAGGGGGTTTACATCCTACCCAACTTACAAGAATTTCATCCTCAAAATTAAGAATAAGTAGGGGGTGAGAAGGTACGAGGGTAAGGCAACACAATAATTGGACGAGGCAATGAAACGACAAATATGCTTTTAGAAAAAACGTGATTTTGATAACGATGAAATAATTCATGATTTTGGAATTGAACGAGGGTTGCTAGTTAAGGTAAAAAAATCGTGATAGTACGATGGAAGTAGCTTAAGTGGATATTTTGGGGACTTGGGGGATAGGGCTCTTCGAAGAAGGTTGCATGGTAAGTGTCTAGGTTGAGGGCACAAATGAAAGGATGATAGGAATCATTCAAGTGATTAGGGGTCACAATAGAAGATATAGGGTTGTCAAGGTTTAGAGTTGAACCATCGTTAAGTTTCAAAAAGGTCTTGAAAGTTGAATCTAAGGTCGAGGAAAAAGGCAAGTAGCTCAAGACGGGAATAGTCATATTGGTTGGTCAGTGGTTAACTGTCCCCAAGTATATACCAATATCATGGACATAGGAGAATGGATTGGTCTATCTATCAATCACAAGCTTTGTCTAGAATAGTTAAAAGACGAAAGACAACAAGAGTCCAAAGGAGATGTTTTCATATGCCAATATGTGATTCAAAAGCGGTTATATAATTTCAAGAGAATTGCCAAGGTAATTGTGGAGGAGACTCTAGGGGCAAGTTTACTATGTCTCCATCTACGTTGAAT
>JANAVB010036953.1:167500-245000 GCA_029216955.1 Iris pallida
ACTCCGGCACGTCGGTTGGATTCGCGGCGGTGAGCGGCGCAGCAGAGGCACGGGCGCTGGCCTGGGCGTGGACCCTGGTGGCACGTCGATCCGGCCAACGGCGGCTCTACGTATGGAGGGCGTGCTCCTGTGGGCGGCTGCAACGAGGTAAGGGTTTCAAATTTCTGTTGGGTATGATGGTTCCCTTGGTGCTTGGGGATTGTTGGTCGGAGGAACGGCGGTCGCAGGAGCGGTTGTCGAGGGTGATGGTTCTGGTGGCGATGGTTGTCGGGGTGGAAAGAACAGACGGGATTCTGGCGATGGCCGGGTGCCGAAGGTACTGGCGGTCGACCAAGATGTTGGCTGTGGTGATGGTGTTCTACGGTGATCGACGGGGAGTGTTGGAGCAGTAGGTTTAGGATTATGCTTGTTATTGTCGGTTGGGCTGGTATCATGTCGGGTTGTGTCCGACACGACGGGAAGGATGCTCGGAATTGTTGGGCACGAGATGGGGATCGGTTGTATATGTAACGAACATATATAGTGGATGGACAGGGAACACAGACACAATGCACATCTGTGAATGGTAGAATTGTGGAGGAGTACCTCTCATATATATAGGAGGTGAGAATTCCCATTAGGATAAGTATTAGGATTTTTAAATTCCCCAATTAGATAATTCAAAAATCAAATCAAAATTAAATTCTAATTTAAACTTAGATAATCTAAACTCAAATTTAAGTATAAATTCTACCTTTAAACGTTTTAAATTAAAACCATAAAATCAAATCAAGATTTAAAATGGCCACAATAATTTTCAAATATATTTTCCAAAAATACCAATAATAATAATTTTAAAAATAATAAGTATTTTTAAATATCTTTTTGATTAATAAATATTAATATTAATTAATTTTGAAAATAGACTTATATATATGAAATCTAAATTTATGCACCTCATATGCACTAAAACATAGTTTTCTAAAATAAGTTTTGGAAATTTCCAATGCGACACATTTTACCATTTTAAGTAATCGAAAATATTTATTATTTGAAAAACCAAGCATCTAAAATAAATGTTTTACAAAAATATGTATCTCGCACATATTCGCACTCGACGAGGCATACAAAAATACGAACTCATACGCGACGTACAATATGACTATGCGACGTACAATACAAGGCAAAAATTAAAACCAAATTTATAAATAAAAAAATTAACATAAAAATTTAGGGGGTTTACACAAATTGCAGACGATGTCTAATCGATCGAGCTTGAACAATAGGCTCAAAAGATGGATACTAGGTGGGAGCTGCATTTCGAACAACGTAAACCACCTACCGAAGACGAAGTCGTCCAAGTTAATTTAGGAGATGAATCATCTTTTAAACCAATCTTCATCAGCAAAAGTCTATTTGGCGATGAACGACAATCTCTTATACAGCTTATAAGAGAATACATCGATGTCTTTGCATGGAGCTATGAAGACATGCCAGGCCTGGACCCTAAAGTAGCCATGCACCGCCTAAATATTTCGTCTAAAGCTAAGCCTGTCACGACCCGGACCCGCTTTTCGGATACAAGACGTGTCCAAGCCCAGCCTACGCCGCAGTGTCGACGGTAGAACGATGTCTATAACTCACAAGTCACTGAATCTATAATCATGGAAAATCTAAATCTCATCAACGGAATAATCGAATCAACCAAGATCAATGAAATACCAAAGAAACTGAATAATAGGACTGAATATATCCAAGATTCAATGTCACGTCCGGTGGACACAAATCCACTACCAATAGAAGGAAGAAGAAATAAATACATGAAATACACTAACTGAATACAACCTGGTAATCAAGGCAACCCTAACTGCAAAGCTCCGCGGTCTGGTGCTGACTCAACCGGCTCAACTGCTTCTTACTCAAACTCGGCTAAACCTGAAGAGATCATTAGGTCCTCAGAGGACTAGCAAGATACATAAAAACGAGCCTTTCTAACAGTTTATTATGCATGGGAAAAAATATAGAATAACCAAGTAAAACTGAGCAATAAATAAATACGAATCTGTACACTGTCTACACATTAATGAACTGCTGAACGGAGACGAGAGGAACTCATGTCAAGATGTCAACGGATAACCGAAATGAATACTCAAACCCTCGTCCCTAGTGTGGAGTCGCAGGTTTGAACAACTACTAACCCTCGTCCCTAGTGTGGACTCGCAGGTTAGCATCACCCTCGCACCTAGTGTGGACTCGCAGGCGTAAACCATATACTACTAACCCTCGTCCCTAGTGTGGACTCGCAGGTTAGCATCACGATTTCAAGACAAGGAGGCACGACTCAATCAAGGCACGATCAATAAGACACAAGGCTAACTGTGATCACGGTCTACAAATCAATGATACCAATATACGAACAGGATATGAAAGATACATATCAATAATATGAGAAAACTGGATAATAAATAAAGACAGTACATGGAAATAAAGTTGTGTAGAAAGGCAAGGTATACTTGCCTTAGGTCCTGCGCTGTTGGCACTGGTCATAATCCGTGTCAAAGTCCAAGTAACCTGTTTTGTGAGTTTACTATATCAATACATGAATTGAAGCAAGAAAATATTTTATCTAAATGAGAATCAGTTTTCTGTTTTCTTCTATGTCTAGTTAATCTTATCTAGACTAAAGTCCCATCTTTGTTTCTGAATTCAACTAAATCATGGACAGTACTTTGCTTTGCAAATGCTGGTACAGTAATGGCGTTTCTTTGAACTGCTATGGTTTTTATGCCACATATGGTTTGATACCAACGACTACTGGACACTTATCCTAACATCCTAGTGTAACTAGTACCAAAATGGACAATAGTATATCAGTTCAACCTAACACAAGGTAATGATTGATACCTCACTTATTTTATGCAGTCTCGCAAAATGTAAGATATTGCCCTTTGGTGCCAAATGTTAGATAGAATAACTGAATCATATTGTATTGGCAATCGTTTAGAACACAATGTAACGAGTGTTTCCTGCAGTAAAGATGTGGATAAGTTTCTGAACAACAAACAGAACATGCCACAGCTAAATCATGTGAAGGTGAATTAACTATGTGAATTACAATGCTGCTATATAGCATCTAATGGCTTCCATAAGCTCCATACTATCTAAAACAGCTTTTACACAACTGAAATCATCCTAATACTCTCCCTGGAAATTCTCTGTTTCCAATAGCTATGTATCAATTTTCAAAGCAAGGATGCAAACAATATGAGCAGAACTCCTTGCAACCGTGCTATTACTACAATGCAGAAAACAATATTCTGTCCGAAAATCAGTACATTAAAAAAAAAGTGTACATGAAGAACCTATTTGACATAAAATTGTGTCCTTCGCTAAATCTAGTTTCAAAGAGTTATTCTGCAGAGAACATTTCAGGTGTATCTGATTAAGATAGTTCCCATTCCTGATAACTGTGCATGTAATGTCTTATCATGACCATCATGTATATATGTTTGGAACTGAGTCCCAAATCCAACCAACTTTCACCCGATCCCAACCTGGATTTAACTATGATCCGAACATGTAATAGCTCAGACCTATATTTGGTCCAAAACTTAACAGGAGACGAAGAACGGGCTTTCATAACATCTATACGAACTACTTATCCAGCCAAACACACATGATTTTGATTTGTGCATTTCTCTGGGTTGAATAGAAGCTCTTACAAAGAACTGGCCAAAACATGTTTGGAACTTACAAACTTTGAACAGTTACAAGTTTCTAATAAGAAAGAATAACAACTGAGCTATGCATCAGTTTATTCATGACATATTTCACATGTCATCAGTTTTCCAGTTTATAGGTTAAACAATTGATTATGCTAAGTTTATTACCTTATTGTAACTTAAACTCCATTTAACCTATATAAGAGCTTCATTGTAGTACTTCCAATCAAGCCATGCAAATTTAAAATTATATATAACGACTTCCTCTCCTCTTGCGGGTTCTAAGAAAATATTCAAAGTGAAGAGAGTTAAAAAGTTGCCCACCTATCCTTATCCCCTACAGAATCTAGGTAAGAAATGAGTTCATAAGGAGGCCAGTTCCAGACCAGAGTGTAGGGGCATGGTATCACCAAATGGCTGTCATAACAAATAGAGTATCCAACATAGTGAAGCAAGAGTAGCTTACTCAAGTTTTGTAAAAGTTCGTACACACAACATTTCTAAAATATCCCAAAGGCTGACCAGAGAATCAGCACTTCCAACAGTAAAGTATCTTCCTATGGGATCAATTGCTATGCAATAGCAGCCTGCTGTGTGAGCCATCAAAGTATGAAGCACCCGAAGAGATGGATAGGACAGTACCTCAACAGTTCCATATCCTAGCCACATCTGATTGCTTGTTTCATCAGTAATTTAGCTTGGAACAGGTCACTGGGTTTGCCTTAGTTCTGCTATTATGTTAGTGTCTTCGTATCAAGGCTGATACAACCGTTATAAACTATTACTCATGGATTCTCTCTCTTAGGAATTATAACAAACACTTCTGGACACCCACACTCATGCTCACGTATCCTGTCGATACTCTAGAAGATTAACCCTTATTCGTGTACAGGTTTGCTCCCAAATTATTGCTGTTATGTCCACAGTAGTAATCCAAACTGAACTCATATGGTCACCCTATGATATATGGCATGAAATTTATATTTCTGTTGTAGACAGATACTCTAATAACAGTGGACTGCACCACAATGGAAACGAGACTGAACAGTAAACAAAAGACTGAACGGTGCAATGATGTAGGCAATGGTAGGGGTCTGAACAAATTAATGTGGACTGAACATTCAATATCTGAACATTTAAAGGAATAAACATCATGAGTAGGGCTCTATTGAATCAATGTGGTAGCAGAGGACATATGTAAATAGATGAATGACTGAGCAAAATAATCTAATATATGAACTGAACTAAGGACATGCAGTACGATGCATGTAAAGGCCTGGACAAAGGATTCAAATGACAGAACATAAATCCTATACTACTGCATTCGAATGGACAAGAATATGGGATCAAAATTCATGAAGCAAAGCTCCTATATCCCTATCATCTCTGATACCCAGGAAATTCCATTTGGAAAGGTTATAGAGGTCACTCAGTCGAGAGTAATTAGATGGACAATAACAAAACTCATGACATCATGAGCAGGACATGTATGTGCAGTGAATCAAAACTCCGTAGGACATTGCAATGAATGAGGATGAAGACTGAACACCAATTCTAACATGATTGTGTTAATTAAGCTATAAGGAGTCCATAGCCATGGTGGGGTTAACTGATATCCCATAGCAGACATCAGCCTATTGTCTGATACTACATAACATTATCCTGGAATTTTGATATGGTCTCTTAGGCATGTATACGACCCGTACAATGGCCATGACTGGAATTTACTTTCCTATATGCGGTATGCCTATTGAGTCTTGTTTCAATACGATACTACACCTATATGCATCCTTATTTCAGAACAGTAAAATCCTTAAAACCCTTCTAGGCATTCAAATGAACATGTTTGCAAAAACAAAAGTATAGAACTTTATTGATACAAACTATGTAATAAGATTACAAGAATTCTGAGAAAATTACAACTGTAGGAATCCAATCTAGAAGAATGCTTTATCCCTTGGATGACGTGAACTTTGAAGACGGAGCCTTTGAAGTTGAAGACAACTCTGGAAACTGAAGGCAAAAGCCTCGGAAGTTGAAGGCAAAAGCCTCGGAAGAATGCAGCAGCACTTGGGCAAGAACTCCTGGACTCTCTGATCTCTGATTTCTGATGCTTGATCCCCTTGAATGGAGACTTGAAACTCTATTTATATAGTTCCGGAAATAACTAACTTTTAGTTATTCTGGACTGCACATGATGGATTGTGCAGCAATTGGATTGCGCAATAATAGACTGCGCAAGCAGTTATTGGATCATGGGCCAACTGCCTTGGACACATGGCATCATTTGATCGAAATGCGCATGATCGTGCATAGACAGTTGCCACGTGACGAGCAATTGATGGCATAAATGCCACGTGTACTTTATCAGTTGTGTTGATAGAGCGCATAATTTGAATTGCGCTGACATTGGATTGCGCCAACCTGGACCGCGCAGGCTTTGGTTTGCGCAGGATTAGACTGCGCAGGAAATGGATCGCGCTGCCAGCTGTCAGCCGTCCTCGAGCGTTGTGCGGCACAATAAACGAACAATCTCCTCGTTCTTCGTACTGTCAGCTGTCAGAAAGATTTGATTGTGTCAGGTAATGATGACTTTTGCCACGTCAGCTTGCGTAGTTGGGAGTGTGCGCAATCTGAGGAGTGCGCAATCTGATGTCTGCGCAGTTCATTTGAAAGTTGTATTTCATGATTTTCTGACTTTGTTGATAGGTGCAACTTGATTTTTTAGGACCTACAAGACCCCCTTCAAAGTTTTCAAAATGTAAATTTATTCAAAATTTCGAAATACTTTGAATTTTTGAAACTGAAATCAATTTGCTCATGATGTGAGCTAGCTACGCAATCTGAGGGACTGTCCCCAATTTCAGGCACAATCTGAGGTGGCCGTTTCGTTTTCGAAAACTATAAATAGTCCTCTCTTTCACTTCATTTTTTTACTTTGCCTTCTTCGTGCTTTCGAGAGAAAATCCCCGAACCCTTTCTGTCTTCCTTCTCCGACGATCTCCATGGCTTCCCGACGATCCTCCGCCGCCGCTAAGGGAAAAGCCATCGCCGAATCATCGACCAGGGCTGTGCGACGAGCTTCTCGTCATGAATCCGCGCACCCTGCAGTGTCAGGTAAAGAACTTTTAATCAAAAACCTTTTTTAGGGTTTTGATCCCACTGTTCTTTAAAATCCATCTCTTTTTAGAGATGTGATCATACTGCGCCACCCTCTTTAGGGTTCTGGTTGCACAAATCAGTTAGTTCTTCATTTTTATGAAGAACGACTTTCTGCGCAATCGGTTGAACTGCGTTGGCAAATGTCAGCACAATTTGCTGATTTTGCACGAGATTGTCAGTGCAAACTGATGACTATTTTTTCGTACAGTTTGATGTTTGCGCAAACTGATGTTGCGCAATCTGATGTTGCGCATTCTGATATTTGCGCAAATTGATGACAGAATCTTTGACTTAATTTGTACTGATTTTTATTTTCTCTGTTTGATGCAGTTAATGTGAGAGAAGATCCAGAATATGAAACTTTTGTGGGAACTCTTTCAGAGTCAGAGTATAAAGAGGATCTCTCTCATGTACATTATCCCTAGTATGATCTGCCGACCTCCCGTCAGGCTATTCTGATCTCTCAAGACAATGAAACTTTGTTGTGTTTAATGAATGGACAACCTTTGGAATCAGTAGACGCTGTCATTCATAAGAAGCCTTTATTCTTGTTTGGTGAAGCTTTTGAGAAAAGCTCTCAACCAAGGCCGAGGATGGAGGAAAGAATTATCCATCAGGAGGATTGGTCATTCTTTATACCAGATATCTTCCGCTGCCTCTCTTTATCCCGGTATGCTCATGCGAGCTATCCGAGGAAGATGGAATGGAACCTCACTCTTTTCCAAGACGCACGTACAGGGAAAATTTTCGTAAAGAAGGGGCCAAATAAGAAGGATATGTTCTACAACTCCTCCGATCGATACAATGTCTTATTGAGAGGCTTGAGACGTGGTTGTATCCCACCATAGAACTCCTTCTTGTTGATGCCTGTCAGAACACCGATATTCGCAAACGAATTTGCGAAGGCTGAAGGGAAGTACCCCGAACAGGATATCAGATTAACTGGATTGGTGAATCCAGATTATAAGAGATGGAACTGTATTGCAAATTGGATGCTGACCAAATTTGAAGACAGACTTCAACAAATCAATTTGTACCAAGCAGTACACGCCACTGTCTATGGTTTTGCCTCCAACTCACACCTGTTCTTGGCCTTGGCTGAAAGATACAATTATAGAACAGGGACTTTCATGACCCCTGGCGGAGAAATTGGGTTTGCACTCCACGAGATGAAGTATATATCGTACTTGCCAATGGCAGACGCTCCATATGAAGAATTTGTTCCAACCAATAATGAGTTGGATAAACTTAGAAGGGAGAATGCAGCAATGGTAGCAGTATTCGAGGAACTGCTATGCCATTATAAGATCTGTTCTTTGTTCTACAAAAGTGCTACAGCAAATACCTGCTATTCCTTAAAGTGGTTACCTTATCTGTTCCTTAATCATATAGAAGAGAAGAAGACTAAGGAACACGACAAATGCTATCCTGATTTCTTCAAACCTTTGAGCAATAAAGAAGTTATGAAGTTGATGGAAGAAAGTGGTAATTTTGATAAAGAAATAAAAGATGATTATCAATGTCCTCCTTTAAAGAAAGGGGACACTCAGGAGAGTTACTTGAGAATGGGATACAGATCCATGTCAAAAGAAGCCCAATTGGCAGGGTTTCTGACATATTGGCTCCGTCGGTTTGTGGTCCCGGGATCCAGTGCCGTGGACCGCTTTCATCGCGGTGTTCTTTTTGCCGCTGTTAAGTTAGTCTTTGGCTACAAATTGGACCTGTTATCAGCGATGACTTGCAAGTTGAATGCCAGTCTTCGTTTATATGTTGATCTGATGCTGAAAGCCAAAGGAGAAAAAGAATTTCCTCGCCTAGAATTGCCATATACATATCTATTTGGATGGTTGCTTCTCCACTATCCTACATTAATGGACCACGGCATGGGACCGGTTGATGGCAGCTTTCTGCGAAGGTACTCTCATGGTAAATGCAAGTACACTTCTTTGAGCGAGTGTAGATATGTTCTAAATCTGAACAGAGGATGAAACTTTTGTTGTGCTCCTCTTCCCGCTTGACATGATCAAATGCCAACAAATATGGTGGACTCGAAGATGCAACCTCTAAACCGTGCAGCCTTTGAATGGTTGAAGACAAATCGACCGTCTCATTTGGTGTACCGGTTCGAATAGGAGTGTTATTTAGAACCATATCTCCCTAGTCGATTTGCTCGACAGTTCGGGTACGATCAATTCCACGTGGGGAATGCCATTACCTGCCTTCAAGGCAAGGGTTTTTTGATAGACGGGGCCCGAGCTTGGGCTTATTATAATGCTCGAGACACGAAGGCCATATTCTCGATGCCAGCAAATAGCACCCATGGTCCTCGGATGCTATTTACATATTCAGTATTCTATACATCCGCAAACACTTTTGCTGAGAATTTTAATCTCGCAGATAATTTCGCTTCTTCGACGAGATTGAGGAAAGGAAGAGTTGCTCTGTCGCTCCCTGGAAATGATGAGGTGCACGAGCCGGCAGATGCACCTTTGGAAGCTTCGAGGGATATTATGTTCCCTCAAGAGGTAAACGCAGCAATGCTTATCTCTTTGAAGGTGGGTAGATCTCCAGCAAAAAAGAGGAGAAGAGAGGAGCCTCCTGCTCCTGCAGCCAAAAAGAAACTGATATTAGACCCTTCTTCGAAAAAGATCACCACGAGGTCTCAATCTCGGCAGCTGGCCGAGACAAATCAACAAGATGCTACCACACCGACTTCTATACAAAAATAAGTTGAGCCAATAAATGTAGAGATTCCGGAAAGATCTTTACATAGAAAGAAAAGATTAGTCCATAGACATCAAATTTTGCCTTCGATTGTAGCAGATGCTGTAGCGGGCATCACAATGTCATCTCCCACTCCAATCCCTGAGTCCAGTCAGAAGGAAGATTTTGAGCCAATGGAAGAGAGGAATGAGGCCGATGAGCCCAGAGAAGAAGAAAGTAATGCAGTCCGATCTCCTCTGCCTGCTACGGAGACGACTCGACTTCCTCCAACTCCTAGAACCCTCCGAGAAGAGGAGGAACATGAAGTAATTACAGCTCTGGAAGATTATGACTACGGCCTGGAAGATTATATCGACCAAGTTACAACTACCAGCGGTAATGCTCCGGAAGGAGGTGAAGATGAAGATAGCTCTTCATCTGAAAGTAAAGATATACAAGATCCCGACAGGGATAATGAAGAACACATGTCTCCTGTTGATGCCGATGATACTTCTGATCCTAAAGAGGATATTGAAGTAGAGGCGTCCTCAGAAAAAGCAGCGAACGAAGAAATTCCAGAAGAAACTCCCGCAACTGATCTTCAAGGTATAGAATGGAATTAGCAATCTTCTTTAAAATAGATTGATAGCTAATGTCTTTATTTGTATTTCCTGCAGACCTTAAGACTCTTCCAGCACCTCCGATGGACCTGGCTATAGTGCCCGTAACGACGGTGGTTGTTAGTAGTAGTCATCATCTATCTTGTGGTTCTGAAGCGGGCAGTAGCCAAGTTGTTGCGGCTGAAGCTACTTCTGCTCAACGGGAGTCCATTCCTGCAGGGGATAACCTTATTGCTGGATCGAACCAAGGTAAAACTGTCTTCATTTGATCTTCTTGGTTATTAGCAAACGACTGGCAAAATAACAATTTTACTTTTGCAGAGGAACAAACAGGAGGGGCGACTAGCTCCACTTTGGCTCCTTTATTTAAAGAGCCTGCCATCCAGACACAAAGGATCGAGCATCCTGCTGCCTCGTCCTCAACAGGAGTAGCTGCGACTCCTGGGACTCTGGCAATTAATCAGCAAGTTGTCCAATCGTTCACCAGATGCTTCTTTGAATCGCTGGGACCTCTAGTTCATAAGATGATAGACAAAGAGGGACCTGATTTCTTTATGGTTAGAAACCCAACTTCTCTCTTAGTAAGGGCTATAAGGGAGCAAGGAGACGAAGCTCAGGCCACTCTCCTTGATAATATATTGAATGAATTAGAAGTCTCCATAAAGAATTATAAGGAGCTCAAAAAGAAGGAAATAGAATCTCTGGTGCAGGCCGAGTTCGAACGAATGGCCCAGGCATCTGATATAGAAAGGGTAAATCTTCAAAATCTTCTGGAGGCTTATTCCACAAAGTCTGCTGAATACAACTCCAAGCTAGAATCAGTAACTTTGATGGCTGAAAGAAAAGGACAAAAAACTGCTGAACTAAGAGCAGAGATTGCTCATCTCCAGCAAGAGTTAGAAGAGGAAACTGCTAATCATCAAGTTGTGATTGAACAATTCAATGCTTTGATTCAGGAGGGATGAGTATGAGGCAACTCATGGTGCAGAGATTACTCGCCGGACGGTAGCCATGCCCGTTTTTAATGAAGAAACCGGGATAGAAGAGGCCAGAAGGAGGGTGACATCCACTCATAAAGAATAGCTGCAGACTCTGAAACAGCAGATTGACAATTTGATAATACCTCCTTCTTAATAAAACTTTTTGTATCTTTGTGTTTGTTGCCGTAGATGTATTTTTGTAATGCCTCGTATTTTGATAAATAAAAGACATTTTGTTATGGCTCCATTATTTATTGTATATCTTATTTAGATAAAAATAATAGAGATAGAAAATATATTCAGAGGTGCAAGACATGATATATTTCGTGATGATTTTGTAGAAAATAATTATATTCATTATATCTCCTCAGAGGTAATATGGACGTGGCAGAATATATTGAATACTATTATTTTAATTGACAACTTAATCAAAAATGACAAGTTGCTGATGTGGATGATGAACGATAATGAATCGTCAATATATGATGAAGGAACTAGAAAACCGTCAAGTGATGGAATGAACGGGCCAACCGTCAAAATAGATGGTAATGAACGGATGAACCGCCAAGTGATGATGAATAAACGGGTGAACCGTCAGATGATAATGAACGGGTGAACCGTCAAGCGGTAATAAATGAACGGATGAACCGTCAGATGAAAATAATAAACGGATAAAACGTCAGGTGATAATGAACGGATGAACCGTCGGGTGGTAATAAATGAACGGATGAACCGTCGAATGAATGTGTCTCTTCGTTATTTGAGGAACCTCTACCTATAAATATAACAAAAATCTGACAGGAATGAACACTTCCACTTTTCAACATAAAAATGTCATTTGGAGAAGCATCCAAGAAGGCTAAAATCGCCCCGAAGGTTCAGAAGGGCACTGAAGAACGCCCTGCCGATCCAGTTCAACCAAAGGAGGCAGAATCAGGCGAAGGTTCGTCCGCACCCAAGCCACCTCGAGACATTCTGGACTTTCTGCTTAAACCAAAAAGGACTGAAGAAGACGAGGCCATGAGGATGGCCGCTTGCAAGTTCCTCGTGGGTTCCAGCAAGGAAGTTCTCAGCTCCTTTGCTGACCGTGTTTTTGAGAAGGACGGCAGTGGTCCGCGTCCAAATGTAGAGAAGGATGATAATGACCTTCCTTAATGTCATGTACTATCATATGATGAAATAAAATTTGAATTTTATTTATGAACTTGAACTTGTCTGATGGTTTTACAAGTATTTACATTCATACATAATACTTCTTAAGGAACTTGCCATTGATAGGCATCATAGCAATTCGACCGTCTAGCTTTGAGAGTTGATAAGCTCCATTTGAGAAGACTTTGCTTACGACATAGGGACCTTTCCACTTCGCATCGAGTTTGCCTTTGCTCATATGAGTCATAGTCATAGGACATCTGACCGTTAGAACAAGTTCTCCTTGCTGAAATGTTCTGACTTTAACTTTGCGATTGAAAGTCTTCGAGATGCGGGCTTGGTATAACTCAATATGTTGTTGAGCCATTAATCGCTTCTCATTAAGTGCTTCTAATTCTTGAAGTCGAAGAAGATCGTTATTCTCTGTAGTAAGCTCGTTAGCAATGGCAATCCTTAAAGAAGGAATTTGCAGTTCCAGAGGAAGAACAGCTTCACAGCCATACACCAAAGAGAAAGGTGTAAAGCCTGTAGGATTGCGGACCGTAGTTCGGTAGGCCCGAAGACATTCACCAAGTTTCTCGCTCCAATTCCGTTTGTTAGTAGATACAAACTTCTTGAGGAGTTTAATGATGGTTTTGTTAAAGGCTTCAGCTAAACCATTAGCGGCAGGATTGTATGCTGTCGAGGTGACATTGTCAATCCGATGATCATCGTAGAATCTAATGAACTTCTGGCTGATGAATTGAGGTCCATTGTCATGGATGATTCTTCGGGGTACACCAAATCTATAGATGACGTGGTGTTTAACGAAGTTAATGACGCTACTGGTCTTGACTTCAGCCAATGGTATAGCTTCAGCCTACTTGGAGAAGTAGTCCGTTATTGCCAGTATGAACTGATGTCCTCTAGAAGAAGGAGGATTGATGGGACCTATGACATCCATGCCCCAAGCTTCAAAAGGCCAGAAAGCAGCAGTCGGATGAAGGAATTCCGATGGTTGATGAATGAAGTCTGTATGGATTTGACAAGCACGACATTTTCTTGCATATTCAATGGCATCTGATACCATAGAAGGCCAATAGTAACCCATGCATCGAATGCGATCCTGCAGTTTAGGACCGGGTTGATGTGCTCCACATACACCGTCATGAGCTTCACGCAATACTTGTTTAGCTTCATCACCAGCGAGACAGCGTAGGAGAAGACCGTCATAAGTTCGTCGATAGAGGGTCTTGGTAGTTTGATTGTAGTAGAATCGGAGAGATCGTCGACGAACACTCGTAGCCTCCTTAGGATCTTCGGGGAGTATGTCATGAACCACGAAGTCGATGAAAGGAGTTCTCCAATCTTCATCGATAACATTGACTTCAGCAAAATTGCTAAATTCAATATTACGATTGTTTTCGATACAGAACAATTCTCGATTGGAGATAACTACCACCTGCTATTTTGATAGGGATAGCTAAGACAGCTGCAAGATTGGCCAAAGCATCTGCTTCGGTATTGCAAGCTCGTCGAACATAGTCTATGAAGAAAGCTTTGAATGATGTAGCTATGTTGATCGATGTTTCATGATAAGGCACCAGATCTTGATGACGGACTTCATAGGTTCCTCTAACCTGATTAACAACCAACTTAGAATCACCGTAGACTTCGAGATATTCAACGTTCAGTTGTTTAGCTAACTGAAGACCGATGAGTAGAGCATTGTACTCTGCTACATTGTTGGAGCAGGGTTCATCTAGAGAGTAAGCTCTTTGGATAGTTGATCCGTCTGGAGAAACAAGAACAACCCCAACACCTGCTACAATGGCACCTTTTGGTCCAATTCTGGATGCACCATCAAAGAATAGATGCCAGGTTAGAAATTCTTCAGAGATCATGTTGACTTCCAATGTCTCGTCTGGAATTTTGTCATAGAGCTTGGATGTTTCTGGCACAGGATGAGCTGCTAAGAAATCTGCCAGCGCTTGACCTTTGACAAACTTTTGTGGAACATATACCATGTCATATTACGCTAGAAGGATTGTCCATGTGGCCAGCCGAGAATTGAGTGTGTTGGGCTTCTTCATGAGTACCCGAAGAGGATTAACTCGGGATATGACATGAATAGTTTGGCCAATGATGTAATGCCTTGTCTTCTGTACAGCAAACATGAGAGCTAGGCATTCTTTCTCAACTGGACTATAACGGTGTTCAGCACCAATCATAGTACGGCTAAGATAATAGATGGCATGTTCATGACCTTCTTGATTCTTTTGGGCAAGTAAAGCATCCAATGAATGGTCCATCGTACGGACATACATCAAGAATGGAATGCCAGAGATAGGTGGCACCAAGACTGGTGGGTTCATGAGATATCGCTTGATGTCGTCGAATGCTTGTTGACACTCTTCAGTCCAAATGAAAGATACACCCTCTTTATTAATTGAGTGAATGGTCTGCAGCGTCCAGACAATTTTGAAATGAATCTCCTGATGTACGCAAGTCGACCTTGGAATCCTCGTAGCTCTTTTAGGTTGCATGGAGGACGCATCTCTTGAATGGCTTTGATCTTCTCGGGATCCACGTGTATACCTTTAGAGGTAATGACGAAGCCGAGAAACTTGCCACTAAAGACACCCAAGAATGACTTGGTGGGATTTATTTTGAGTTGATGTTGGCGCATGAGATTGAAGATAGTTCTCAAATCTTGGATGTGATCTTCCTTCAGACGACTCTTGACAGCGATATCGTCAACATAGCACTCGACAGTCTTACGGAGATGATCTTTGAAGATGGTACTCATAGTCCGTTGGTAAGTTGCACCAGCGTTCTTGAGACCAAATGGCATTACTGTGTAGCAATAGACCACACGAGGAGTGTGGAAAGAGGTATGTTTTTCATCTTCAGGATTCATCTTGATTTGGTTATATCCAGAGAATCCATCCATAAAAGATATTCGCTCAAACCCACAGGTATTGTCAATCATGACTTCCGTGATAGGGAGAGGAAATTCATCTTTTGGACATGCTTCATTAAGATCCCGGAAGTCGATGCAGACTCATACTTTGCCGGTTTTCTTTAGAACTGGAACAACGTTGGCCACCCAGTCAGGATTTTGTTCTTCTCGAATGAAGCCACAAGCAATGAGTTTCTTGACTTCATCATCGATCGCATCCATCATTTCTGGTTTGAAACGTCGTTATTGCTGTTTAACTGGTTTTGCATTAGGAAAAATGTTCAGTTTATGCGTAGCAATCTTGGGATCTAAACCTGGCATGTCTTCATAACTCCAAGCAAAGACATCAATATATTCTTTAATAAGAAGAATCAACTCTTGTTTGTCTGTTTCTGGAAGATTCTTGCTGATGAAGATTGGACGAGGTGACCCGCTTTCCCCTACATCAACTTGAACTAACTGATCTTCAATAGGAGGTTCTCGTTGTTCAAAGCGAAGTACCCATTGATTATCCATATGTTGAGCCCAAGGATCTGTTTCAGGATTTTCGTCAACGTCATCGTCATAGCTTTCTGGAAGTTCGGTAGAGACCATGTTAGAGGATACGATCAGCCGATGGACTTCACCGATGCTGGTGTCAGAATCCCAAGATTTGGAATCAGAAGAATTAGAACGTTCTTCACTGTCGGAGTCAGAGACTGATAGGGTTAAAATCGGAGGAAAAGCATATTCGAGACCTTTCTTAGTCCTGCTGTAGTACATTTCCGACTTTCCTTTCGGAACAGTCGTACGAATAGGAGTTCGTCTACCTTTACCGTAATTGAGACCACTTTTGAAGTTATAGTCCATTTTCCGGATGATATCTTTTGATTGTTGACTGTAACGACGGAGCTGGATACGTCCGGTATCGTTAAGTTTGCTGTTATCCGTATAGCTGAATTGTTGTTCCGGTCATTTACTAAAAAGTATTGGACTTTCACCTTTCTTTCTAGAAGGGACAATACGGTAAGAATCATCTGGATCTTCAAATGAGACTTCTATTTGAAAAGATTGTACAACTCCCATTGTAATTGATTGGAAGCTATCTAACATATCCAAATAGCATTTAGTATGATAAATAACATCAGTATACTGGAAAGTAGATGCTTTTTCATTAATTTGTACATTTGTATTTACAACAGGACCTTTAGCCTTAGCAGGCTTGGTTAGATTAATTACAAGAGGGGGAGAAGAAGAACGTGGAGGTGGCTTGTTACGACAGAGGTCGATAACAAGTGGCTCAGAGGAGGTGAGCTCCCTTTTTTCCTTGTTGTGAGTTAGTCAACAACAAGTGGCTCGGAAGGAGTGAGCTGCTTTTTGTCCTTGTTATGACGTAAGTCAATAACAAGTGGCTCAGAAGAGGTGAGCTCCCTTTGATTTTAATCAGCATCAACTGGTTTCTTTTGGACTGGCAAGTGAATAGCCAGTGGTTTAGAAGACTGAGGATGAAAAACTCGCCCTTTGACAGGTATGATAAGAGTATCTTTGGGCATTGCTTCTTGTTCTTCTTCGGTGTCTAAGGCTAACACAACCTTCATAAATTCATCCATGTACATACGAGCGTCATTGCAGTATGCTTCAACACCTTTGAAGGATGGACCTCTCCTTTGTCATCAACATATTTGAAACATTGATGAAGAGTTAAGGGGACAATATTGTGCTCATGTAGGAATAGTCTCTCCAGTAAAGCATTGTAAGAACAACCATGATTGTCAATGATATAGAAAGTCGCCTTTGTGCGAAGATTGCCTATTTGGAGTTTTAAGCGAATCTTGCCCAAAGGTTCACTTCTTCCCTGATTGAGTCCAAGGATGGTGGTGATTGTACTGGAGAGACTATGTACAGGGATTTTCAGATCATCAAGCATTGTCTTTGGCATAATGCTGAGAGCAGATTCTGGATCTATCAGGATACGATCGACTTTCATCGAGTCGACATACCCTGTATAGTAGAGAGGACGATTATGCCTATTGTCTTCGAGTAGCATATCATCTTGAGTGAAAGTAATGTTCGGAATTAGCTCCAGAACACTATGACAATGAAGACAAGAGACAGGCTCTTCTTCTGGCTTCTTGAGAAGGGCTAGACAAGTCTCGGCTTACATGAGAGCTTCACTTAGAGTTTCTCGTGTCTCTCTGGAAAGACGCAAAAGCTCAAAGATAGACAACCTTGCCGGTGTATTAGCTAGTTGAGCCAATATATCAAAGTTGTAAGGCTTTTCAAGTCCTGTAGGGGATGATTTCTTTAAGGGCTTATCAAATCGAACTTGTTGCTTGCCTTTGTCAGCAACCACTGGCTTGGAAGGAATGGGTACTACAACCGGTGAGGATGTAGAAGGGATCTCTTCAATAGAAGTAGGTTGTGCTAAAGCAGGTTCAGAAGAAGAGGAAGGATTTTCCTGGACTTCAGGGTAATCTTCCAGATAAGCTTTCCCTGATCTGGTGCCCAATAGGATTTCTTCATCAACTACGGGGTCAAAAGACACCATGTTGTAAATCTTTGTCTTGCCTTTGGAGCGATCTTTCTTCTTATAAGAAGAGGAAGCCCCAAACTCTGAAGAAAGATCGGGATGGATCCACATACCCTCGCCATTGTCAAGAGACAAAGGAACGAGACCTTCGTTTGGTGGAGAAGGGAGATTTTCAATCTCGGGAACAGCCTTTGGAATGGGAATGACACCATGCTGTATCATCTGCGGGGGAAAGTTACCGAACTGGACCGAGACCATGTTAGCGGTAACAGTCTTCTCATCTTGCTGAAGAGTGACAACACCAGCATTGACAAGCTCTTGAATTTTACCCTTGAGCACATAACATGCTCTAGTAGGATATCCAATGAATCGGTGGTAGACACAATACTTAGGATGATCGGTCTTACCGACTTCATCAGGTTTCTTTGGGTCTGGGAGTTGGATCTTGTTGCTTTTGAGTAAGCAATCGAAGATACTTGCAGTGTCATTCTCATCAAAAGAATACTCTACCTTAGAACGAGGTTCCCTCGGTTGAGGTGCAGAAGGAGTGGAAGTAGACGTAGGCGGAGCTACGTTGACAGCTAAGGACTCTTTACTTTTCAGGTTAATGTTCAGAGTCTCCTTGTTCTTACGGTTGTTCTGGCGATTACTGCCGCCTGATGTTTGATGTTCGTCCCGATCTGGATTAGACATTTGTACTCCCAGCTGTTTGAATTTCTCAGCACTCACTTCAGCTGCTTTGGCATTGACAATGAAAGATGGCCAATCTTGGAACTGAGTTGAACCTGTCCATATGCTGATGATAGGCAAGAGGTTTGCCTTGCAAGTGTCTATGGTAACAGCAGCAGGAGTCCCTGGAGGCATCTTCAAGGCTTCTCGGCAGAACCGTTCAATGAAACTCTCAGCAGTTTCATTTTGTCTCTGTTTGATTTTATTGAGGGCAGACATAGTCATGTCATTGAATCCCTCATAGAATCGTTCCAGAAATATTTGCTTGAGACCTGAAAAGGATGTGATACAACCATCGGGCAAACTTCTGTACCAGTCGTATGCTACGTCGGCTAAACAACCGACGAACACTCTGGTAAGAAGAGCGTCATTTGGTTGGAGTTGAACAGTCATTACCTCAAAATGATTGATGAACTGGCTTGGTGAGGTACTGCCGTCGAAGAGAGAGATTGTTGGGATTTTATATTTAGGAGGAAATGGGACTTCCTTCCACTCAACTGGGTATGGCTGCTTGATTCCCAACCTTTGCAGGTTGTCCTTCTCTTTGAAGGCTTCGAACTGAGTTCGTAAGAGTTTGACAGCTTCATTGGCGTCTTCGGATGATGAAGAAGGAGCCGGTTGAGTCACAGTGGTAGGAGGAGGCAAAACATTATAAGCACTACCCCCAGCCCCTGACTGACTGGGTGTAGTTTGAACTTGTACTTGTACAAGAGGTATTTGAGGAGATACTACCCCCAACCTAACATTGACAGGTACCGATAATGCTATGATTTCGGGACTTACAGCAGGTACGGTTAGGAGTGTGGCATGTTGTGCCACAATGATGGAATGCATACTGGCGACCATTTCAGCCATGGTCTTCAGCTTGTCCTCTAATGCGGCTATACGCTGTTCTTGATTTGCAGAAGTTGAAGCATCTAGATCTTCATTGACAACATAAACTGTCACTTCTCTTGGTATAGTGGAAGACACTGTCTGTTCAGAGCTTTCGTTGTATGCATCATAATCAGAGAAAGAGTCGTCTCCTGACTGAGAAGTAGGAAGATAATCCGAAGGATCTTGAAGAAGATTCCTTTGACCGATTGTATCTCGGCTTCGGGAACGGGTATGTTGAAATACTCCTTCAGAGGATTCTTGGAGTAGGTCTAGATACCGTTGACTTGGCTTACGAGGTTTGCCATGCTTGGAGCATTTTCTACCCCCAGTGTCTCGAAAAGCCATGTTGACAGAAGCGTACAACACTTCTTCATCTTCTGACATCAGTTCAGAATTTGCGAAAGCCAAACGATCAAAGACAGATCGTTTTGTTGTTTGACAACAACATTGAATGATGACTTTATGGTTGCAATGATGATCAGATGATTGAACTGAAGGTGTTGAGGCATTATCTCATTTTTGCCTGAGATGTTCTCGGAGATCGAAAACCATACCGGGACGGGAAAAGGTTATGGGAATATGTTCTTTAACAACATTAGGAACATGGTTTCGATTCTTCAAATGTTTAGTCCCCTGTGTATACAATGAAGTGCTCACCTCATTGGCATAGGTGGCAGGATTTTTGCTCCTGGAAGTTTGTCTTCGAGGCTTGATCTTCGGCATTAGCTGTTTGCGTTTTGCCGAAGTTGGCCTGTTAAGATATGTTCTTAGATCTGTAAATTCACCCCCAAGGGTTTCTGTTTGAGACACCAACAGCTTTCCCTGTTTGGAACGAGATATCTTGAAAGTTGGAAGGTCTTGGAATTCTACTACCGGGGTAGGCAGAATACCTCTTTGATCAGTACAAGTTCCCTTGTCATAAAGGAAAGAAGAATCCTTGTTTGAAGGAGTTCTTGTACTGACTGGTGCCGAAGCACATTCAATTTGATCTTCTTCGATAAAGACCGAGGAAGACTAAGAAAAGACCAAAGGGCCTTTTCCTTTATTTTGTGAAGAAGGGTTAGTTAAAGAGCTTTTCCCTCTGTTGTCTTCCAAGTCATGAGACAAGGAAGTTTGAGAAAAGACAAACGGGCCTTTTCCTTTGTTTTGAGGAGGAAGAGGAATAGCCAAAGGACTACCCCCAGTAGATTGTGCTAGAATAGCAGAGTGCTTAAAAGGAGCAGATGTTTTCCCTTTGTTATGAGAGGAGAAAAGTTTAGCCAAAGGGCTGTTACTCTTGGATTGCGCAGGCATAGTTTGCGCATGGGTGGATGGCGCACTGGCCACTTGCGCATGAGAATCTTTGGCAGAGGGTGCCCTGGTTCTAACCACAGAGGCTGTGGTTTACGCATCAGGAGTCCTTGCTTCAGAGTGCTTGGGATGCACTCTGGTTACTGGAGTGTTGGTTTGCGCAGGAAAAGTTGCTGCCAACTGCGCCAGGGTCATAGGAGTCTTATATTTTGACAAGGCAGCATATGAAGTAGCTTGTGCAACAGTTGCAACAGACTGCGCAGCAGTGGTTGAAACAGATTGTGCAACAGTAGTTGAGACAGACTGTGCAACAGTTGGCACAGCAGATTGCGTAGTAGTCTGGCTAGCAGACTGCACAGTAGTCTTGGTGGCAACACTGCCAGATTGTGCAGCAGTCTTGGAGACCCATACTGAGGGCACTTTGCTCTTGGCAGAAGTGGTTGCAGTATGGGGAGTGGTCTTGGAGTTGAGCATCGTCTAGTAGGCTGTTTGGTTGACTTTAACAACCAGCGTCTTCTGCGTCTTCGTGATAGACGCTACATCACATTGAGTTGCTACTTCCTCATCGGAGGAGAAAGTTGTCCCCAGCAGAGTCGCCATTTTGTTTGCAAAAACAAAAGTGTAGAACTTTATTGATACAAACTATGTAATAAGATTACAAGAATTCTGGGAAAATTACAACTGTAGGAATCCAATCTAGAAGACGATTGCTTTATCCCTTGGACGATGTGAACTTTGAAGACGGAGCCTTTGAAGTTGAAGACAACTCTGGAAACTGAAGGCAAAAGCCTCGGAAGTTGAAGGCAAAAGCCTCGGAAGAATGCAGCAGCACTTGGACAAGAACTCCTGGACTCTCTGATCTCTGATTTTTGATGCTTGATCCCCTTGAATGGAGACTTGAAACTCTATTTATTGAGTTCTGGAAATTACTAACTTTTAGTTATTCTGGACTGCGCATGATAGATTGCGCAGCAATTGGATTGCGCAACAATAGACTGCACAAGCAGTTATTGGATCATGGGCCAACTGCCTTGGACACATGGCATCATTTGATCGAAATACGTATGATCGTGCATAGACAGTTGCCACGTGACGAGCAATTGATGGCATGAATGCCACATGTACTTTATCAGTTGTGTTGATAGAGCACGCAATTTGAATTGCGCTGACATTGGATTGCGACAACCTGGACCGCGCAGGCTTTGGTTTGTGCAGGATTAGACTGCGCAGGAAATGGATCGCGCTGCCAGCTGTCAGCCGTCCTCGAGCGTTGTGCGGCACAATAAATGAACAGTCTCCTCGTTCTTCGTGCTGTCAGCTGTCAGAAAGATTTGATTGTGTCAGGTAATGATGACTTTTGCCACGTCAGCTTGCGCAGTTGGGAGTGTGCGCAATCCAGTGTGCACAATCTGAGGAGTGCGCAATCTGATGTCTGCGCAGTTCATTTGAAAGTTGTATTTCTTGATTTTCTGACTTTGTTGATAGGTGCAACTTGATTTTTTAGGACCTATAGAACACTAAGGTGATATTGTTGTGTTAAGGAAAATTACCTTAACTGTTTTGAACGCGTGTCATGGCACCTCCTTCGATGACTCGGTCCCTTACTCGATCGCCTCGACCCAAGAGAGAACTGCGGCAAAAACTGAAGTTGAGATGCTAGGGTTTGTCGAGGAACGAAAGCTCTGCTAGCATAGGTATTTATAACCCAACTTGAATCTGGCCGAGATAAGGAGGAGGGGATTTGCTCAAATCCGAATCTTGATATGGCTTGGTCGTTGGAGATTTTGAATACGACGGTGATCGATTTAAAACAGAGGGTTTTGAATAGGAACATTGGTACTTTAGTCCCTGAAACATTCTTATTACTCCTTGGGTTCTCCATTAGTATTTCGATTGAAACAAATATAAAAGGAAATTTGAAATAAGGATATATGCATATAAGCCCTTGCCAATTCCTATATTATCCTTTTGGTCCTTATTATAGAAATAAGAATAAGACATAACAAATATATGGGACAAATTTCAATTTAATAAATTCGAAAAAAAATAATTGGTCAAGGGGTTGACAACTCTACCCCCCTTAAACAAATTTCGTCCTCGAAATTTTAAGGAGCTGCGATCCACTCGAATGAATAGTCCAGTACAACCTGCTATAAAGAAATTCAATTCCTCCTAGACAATTCAAAGTTTTAAATATAAGTCTATCTATACTACTGCTAGTATCTACTAGAAAAAAAAATTCTAGCTGCTCCCTGCGGTGTTGTTCCTGTCTTGAGAGTTCATCTTAACTGAAACAAAGAGAACACTTTAGCCATTGAAGAGGTTTTCAAACAGGATGCAAATCAAGGATTCAATGAAATCAAGGACTAGAGGCCAATAATGAGTCAAGACATGTGGATGAGATCCTAAGTGTCTATTTCTATTAGCAGGCTCATGACGGTACAGTGACGTAACCGAAGTGATTAACGTTGACCTGTATGGGCCACCAAAAAAAACTTGTCACGACCCGCACCCGCTTTTCGGATACAAGACGTGTCCAAACCCAGCCTACGCCGCAGTGTCGGCGGTAGAATGCTGTCTATAACTCACAAGTCACTGAATCTAAAATCATAGAAAATCTAAATCTCATCCACAGAATAATCGAATCAACCAAGATCAATGAAATACCAAAGAAACTGAATAATAGGACTGAATATATCCAAGATTCAAGGTCACATCCGGTAGACACAAATCCACTACCAATAGACGGAAGGAGAAATAAATACATGAAATACACTAACTGAATACAACCTGCTAATCAAGGCAATCCCAACTGCAAAGCTCCGCGGTCTGGTGCTGACTCAATCGGCTCAACTGCTCCTGACTCAAACTCTGCTAAACCTGAAGAGATCATCAGGTCCTCAGAGGACTAGCAAGATACATAAAAACGAGCCTTTCTAACAGTTTATTATGCATGGGGAAAAATACAGAATAACCAAGTAAAACTAAGCAATGAATAAACACGAATCTGTACACTGTCTACACATAAATGAACTGCTGAACAAGGACGAGAGGAACTCATGTCAAGATGTCAACGGATAACCGAAACGAATACTCAAACCCTCGTCCCTAGTGTGGACTCGCAGGTTTGAACAACTACTAACCCTCGTCCCTAGTGTGGACTCGCAGGTTAGCATCACCCTCGCCCCTAGTGTGGACTCGCAGGCGTAAACCATATACTACTAACCCTCGTCCCTAGTGTGGACTCGCAGGTTAGCATCACGATTTCAAGACAAGGAGGCACGACTCAATCAAGGCACGATCAATAAGACACAAGGCTAACTGTGATCACGGTCTACAAATCAATGATACCAATATACGAACAGGATATGAAAGATACATATCAATAATATGAGAAAACTGGATAATAAATAAAGACAGTGCATGGAAATAAAGCTGTGTAGAAAGGCAAGGTATACTTGCCTTAGGTCCTGCGCTGTTGGCACGGGTCAGAATCCGTGTCAAAGTCCAAGTAACCTGTTTTGTGAGTTTACTATGTCAATACATGAATTGAAGCAAGAAAATATTTTATCTAAATGAGAATCAGTTTTCTGTTTTCTTCTATGCCTAGTTAATCTTATCTAGACTAAAGTCCTATCTTTGTTTCTGAATTCAACTAAATCCTGGACAGTACTTTGCTTTGCAAATGCTGGTACAGTAATGGGGTTTCTTTGAACTGCTATGGTTTTCATGCCACATATGGTTTGATACCAACTGCTACTGGACACTTATCCTAACATCCTAGTGTAACTAGTACCAAAATGGATAATAGTATATCAGTTCAACCTAACACAAGGTAATGATTGATACCTCACTTATTTTATGCAGTCTCGCAAAATGCAAGATATTGCCCTTTGGTGCCAAATGTTAGATAGAATAACTGAATCATATTGCATTGGCAATCGTTTAGAACACATTGTAACGAGTGTTTCCTGCAGTAAAGATGTGGATTAGTTTCTGAACAACCAACAGAACATGCCACAGCTAAAACATGTGAAGGTGAATTAACTATGTGAATTACAATGCTGCTATATAGCATCTAATGGCTTCCATAAGCTCCATACTATCTAAAACAGCTTTTGCACAACTGAAATCATCCTAATACTCTCCCTGGAAATTCTATGTTTCCAGTAGCTATGTATCAATTTTCAAAGCAAGGATTCAAACAATATGAGCAGAGCTCCTTGCAACTGTGCTATTACTACAATGCAGAAAACAATATTCTGTCCGAAAATCAGTACATTAAAAAAAGAAGTGTACATGAAGAACCTATTTGACATAAAATTGTGTCCTTCGCTAAATCTAGTTTCAAACAGTTATTCTGCAGAGAACATTTCAGGTGTATCTGATTAAGATAGTTCCCATTCCTGACAACTGTGCATGTAATGTCTTATCATGACCATCATATATATATGTTTGGAACTGAGTCCCAAATCCAAACAACTTTCACCCGACCCCAACCTGGATTTAACTATGATCAGAACCTGTAATAGCTCAGACCTATATTTGGTCCAAAACTTAACAGGAGACGAAGAACGGGCTTTCATAACATCTACACGAACTACCTATCCAGCCAAACACACACGATTTTGATTTTTGCATTTCTCTGGGTTGAATAGAAGCTCTTACAAAGAACTGGCCAGAACCCGTTTGGAACTTACAAACTTTGAACAGTTATAAGTTTCCAATAAGGAAGAGAAACAACTGAGCTATGCATCAGTTTATTCATGACATATTTCACATGTCATTAGTTTTCCAGTTCATAGGTTAAACAATTGATTATGCTAAGTTTATTACCTTATTGTAACTTAAACTCCATTTAACCTATATAAGAGCTTCATTGTAGTACTTCCAATCAAGCCATGCAAATTTAAAATTATATATAATGACTTCCTCTCCTCTTGCGGGTTATAAGAAAATATTCAGAGTGAAGAGAATTAAAAAGTTGTGCACCTATCCTTATCCCCTACAGAATCTAGGTAAGAAATAAGTTCATGAGGAGGCCAGTTCCAGACCAGAGTGTAGGGGCATGGTATCACCAAATGGTTGTCATAACAAATAGAGTATCCAACATAGTGAAGCAAGAGTAACTTACTCAAGTTTTGTAAAAGTTCGTACACACAACATTTCTGAAATATCCCAAAGGCTGACCAGAGAATCAGCACTTCCAACAGCAAAGTATCTTCCTATGGGATTAATTGCTATGCAATAGCAGCCTGCTGTTTGAGCCATCAAAGTATGAAGCACCCGAAGAGATGGATAGGACAGTACCTCAATAGTTCCATATCCTAGCCACATCTGATTGCTTGTTTCATCAGTGATTTAGCTTGGAACAGGTCATTGGGTTTGCCTTAGTTCTGCTATTATGTTAGTGTCTTCGTATCAAGGATGATACAACCGTTATAAACCATTACTCATGGATTCTTTCTCTTAGGAATTATAACAAACACTTCTGGAAACCCACACGCATGCTCATGTATCCTGTCGATACTCTAGTAGATTAACCCTTATTCGTGTACAGGTTTGCTCCCAAATAATTGCTGTTATGCCCACAGCAGTAATCTAAACTGAACTCACATGGTCACCCTATGATATATGGCATGAAATTTATATTTCCGTTGTAGACTGATACTCTAATAACAGTGGACTGCACCACAACGGAAACGAGACTGAACAGTAAACAAAAGACTGAACGGTGCAATGATGTAGGCAATGGTAGGGGTCTGAACAAATTAATGTGGACTGAACATTCAATATCTGAACATTTAAAGGAATGAACATCATGAGTAGGGCTCTATTGAATCAATGTGGTAGCAGAGGACATATGTAAATGGATGAATGACTGAGCAAAATAATCTAATATGTGAACTGAACTAAGGACATGCAGTACGATGCATGTAAAGGCCTGGACAAGGGATTCAAATGGCAGAACCTAAATCCTATACTACTGCATTCGAATGGACAAGAATATGGGATCAAAATTCATGAAGCAAAGCTCCTATATCCCTATCATCTCTGATACCCAGGTAATTCCATTTGGAAAGGTTATAGAGGTCACTCAGTCGAGAGTAATTAGATGGACAATAACAAAACTCATGACATCATGAGCAGGACATGTATGTGCAGTGAATCAAAACTCCGTAGGACATTGCAATGAATGAGGATGAAGACTGAACATCAATTCTAACATGATTGTGTTAATTAAGCTATAAGGAGTCCATAGCCATGGTGGGGTTAACTGATATCCCATAGCAGACATCAGCCTATTGTCTGATACTACATAACATTATCCTGGAATTTTGATATGGTCTCTTAGGCATGTATACGACCCGTACAATGGCCATGACTGGAATTTACTTTCCTATATGCGGTATGCCTATTGAGTCTTGTTTCAATACGATACTACACCTATATGCATCCTTATTTCAGAACAGTAAAATCCTTAAAACCCTTCTAGGCATTCAAACGAACACTAAGGTGATATTGTTGTGTTAAGGAAAATTACCTTAACTGTTTTGAACGTGTGTCATGGAGCCTCCTTCGATGACTCGGTCCCTTCCTCGATCGCCTCGACCCAAGAGAAAACTACGGCAAAAACTGAAGTTGAGATGCTAGGGTTTGTCGAGGAACGAAAGCTCTGCTAGCATAGGTATTTATAACCCAACTTGAATCTGGCCGAGATAAGGAGGAGGGGATTTGCTCAAATTCGAATCTTGATATGGCTTGGCCGTTGGAGATTTTGAATACGAGGGTGATCGTTTTAAAACAGAGGGTTTTGAATAGGAATATTGGTACTTTAGTCCCTGAAACATTCTTATTACTCCTTGGGTTCTCCATTAGTATTTCGATTGAAACAAATATAAAAGGAAATTTGAAATAAGGATATATGCATATAAGCCCTTGCTAATTCCTATATTATCCTTTTGGTCCTTATTATAGAAATAAGAATAAGACATAACAAATATATGGGACAAATTTCAATTTAATAAATTCGAAAAAAATAATTGGTCAAGGGGTTGACAAAGCCAGTGAAGCAACAACAACGACGATTCCGACCAGATGTCATGGAGGCCATCGAGAATGAAGTCAAGAAACTTATTGCTGTAGAAGCATGGAAAATACTAAAGAAAATAACTCATACGGCCACCAAAGAGAGGGTTTCTCTATTCTTTTCTGTATCCCCATCAACAAAGAGAGGAATAAAGATTTAATCTTTATTATTAAGGGCCGTAGCGGGTTGGAAGATCAAATCCCACAAAGAAAAATGTCTACTTCAAGATCCGTCAAGCAAAGACAATGGATTCAGGAAAGATCCATGCGGCTCAGAAAACTCTTGCGGCTCAGGGAGTCATGCGGCATAAGGAGCTATGCGGCCCGAGGCATTCCATGCGGCTCAGAAGACACGTGGCCTGACAGTGCTCCCCTCCGACCCATGATGCTTTAATTGCTTTGACGGCTGACCCCTCTGAAAAGTTGACAGCCCTGACACAAAAGCAGGTAATTATGACTCTGTCATAATGATGAATCTCTAGGGAAGAGAAAAAAGATCTCTGACACAAATCCCCCGAGAGCCATAAAAATGCCACGTGGCCTTGCCACGTGGGCGTTCGTATGCGGCTCACTTCTCATGCGGTTCAGAATGAATCCTATGCGGCTCAGGTCAAGAAAGCCTCATGCGGCTCGAGCAAAGAACTTCTCATACGGTTCAGAGTGAATCTTTCCTATGCGGCTCAGGCCAAGAAAGCCTCATGCGGCTCGAGCGAGGTCTTCTCATGCGGCTCAAGAGGATCATGTCCATGCGGCTCAGGTGGATATGTACCTATACGGCCCACAAGGATTACTCCCATGTGGTTCAAGGGCTCAAGTGAGGGCTATTGCCCAGGCAACCCTGACACGTGGACTTAACCATATGCGGCTCAAATTCATATGCGGCTCACTCGTCATGCGGTCCAGATCCCCTCAGCAGCTCCTAGGACACGTGTCCTAAACCTATTAATTCCTCAGATTTGCTGCCATTAAAGATTGGGTCAAATCCCAATAATCTGGGACACGTGGCAGAAGAATGGATCTAATTTATTCGCAGATATTAGAAGATCATTATAAGGAAGATTTATTCCAATCAGCATTAATTGCTAATGGAATTTGGTATAATCTACACCTAATGTTTCGGATTCGTCACAATCAAAAACGAACGGCCTGGATTGACCAATCCCCAGACCGCCGCCATCTCTAAGAGCTAATCATTGGCAACCCTAATGATCACATCCCACTATTATAAATAGCAAGGTGCCATTCCCTTGTAATATATACAAGATCAGAGAGAAATACGTATATACAGAGAGACTTCCCCCCATAGTCAGAGAAGAGAGTACACACAGAGAGAGAGAAGCCAGAAAAGCAGTCAGAGGGAGAGCAAGAAGAGCATTTCTTCATCAACGCCAACCATCTTTTCACAGGAGCCAAGGCTGCATACCGATCGTCCAAGGAGTAAGGCAGGGCTGTCGTCGCCTTCCCGAGCCTCTATCGTCACCCCAGAATCTAAAATAAACAATTGTACTTAGACTGCTGTACCTAGGTTTTTGTCCCTAGGCTTTCTTTGTACAAGCGAGTTTGTAACGTGAAGTAAAAGTCCGGTCCTCCGATAATTGTTCTATTCTTTTATATTTCATGGCAAACACGATGGCGACTCTGCTGGAGACTAACTCTTCCACAGCTGAGGAGTTGGTGACGCAATCGGACGCAACCAAAGTTGGCTCCGCGCAACAAAAGATGGTCGTCCACTTCGACCAACAGGCGTTTGAAGAGATGCTCTCCGAAGGAAGCGCTGGCCCGGTCCAGAAGCACACCCGTGGGACGAAGGCTCGCGAAGAGTGGAGGCCAAAATCATTTGCTCCTCCCCAATCCCTCGATGGGATATCCTCTGTTGCTCAAGACGGCGTGAAAGACTCTCCTGCGGCTCTACTTCAGACCGTAGACAACTCTGCTGTCCCCAAGTCCGGCAGAAGAAAATACTATGATGCTGGACTTGCAGGGGCAAAGAGAAACTCTATGCGATCCGAGCCGCATAAGGGTATTACCCGCAGGGAGAAAGCTCATGCGGCTACATCCGTCAGCTGCATGAAGAAAACTCATACGGCCACATCTGTCAGCCGCATACCTTATGCGGCTACAGTTGCCAACCGCATGGATGAGACTAATGCGGCTACTGAAGTCAATCGCTTACAGAAAACCCATGCGGCCACTATTGCCAACCGTATGCGGCCAGCCTGCACGGTCGTGACTCCTAGCCGCATAAGAACAACTCATCCAACATCAGAAGACAACCGCATGCAGACAGCCTGTACGGTACCCAATGCTAACCGCATAGCGTCTGTTCCATGCTTCTCTCGATCAGTCTTCGACCGTCTCTTATGCGGTCCTGGCTCTGATGGTCCTCTGAACGATAAGCCAGACTCTGTGGTATTCAACTTGGACTCCTCCTATTACACACCCGCAAGTGCTAAAAGGAGGAAGTCTAGGGCAGCGCGGGCTCACCAAGTCCAGTCAGCTGCCCCAACCTCTGACTATCGGGGCATCCTACTGGTTATCACACGGGCCTCTGATGGAAAGTTGTACAGAACCGCTCGAGTCCAGGCCCCGGCGGCGAACGGACAGAGTGGTTCCTCTGACCTACGTGAGGTTATCCTCTACAAACGCAAGGAAAGAGAAGGGGCCTCAGTGTGCAAAGAGTCCTCACACGGAAGTCACTGCACCCAAATCATCGTCAACTGCTGTTGCAACAACGCGGCAGTGACGGAAGACCGGCCGTCCGTCTTCCAAAGCCTACAGCATCCGAGCTCGGAGGACGAGGCACCTCCTGTTGTCTCCTGCAATTCCACTCAGAAAGTCCCCGCCGAGGGGAGAGGGAAGAAGACAAGCATCTCCAGCCCGAAAATATCAACCACTACAGCTAAGAAATTGTCGGCTAAACGGTTGCCCTCCACCGGAGTATACCAACACACCCGTTCGAAGAAAAAATCTGCTACAATGGGAGATTCATCGTCCATGTCCCTGGGGGTCGTAGGAGCTGGGGGTAGTACTCCTCCGAACGTCGACAATAATCTGATGTTTCAAGGAGACGAGCCCGGGGAAACAACCCTCTCATTAGGTGCAACAGACGCTGATGTCCCCGAGGACATCCATGACTCTCAAGATGAAACAAGCTCCGAAGCTGGGGGTACTGTTCCTTCCGAGTTCGAACCCGAAGAGAACATTCCCACATATCCCGATGATTTCTCGATGCATGGATACGACTCGGAGGGCACATCCTTCACTGTTCCTTCCGTCACTTCTCATGTAAAGACGGTATTCATGACGGACAGCAATCAAGGAGGTTCCAGAGATCGCCAATGCATAGACACTTTGGAGGCCATACTGCACGCCTTGGTCAAGTCTGTAGACGAGATCAAAGCGGCTCTTCCTACTCTACAGGGAGTGACACCTGGCCAAACAAGCACAGGTCCCGCAATCAATGTAGATTCAAATTCAGCGGCACCGAACTCGGGCAATAATCCTCCCGAAATAACGGCCCCTATCGCGATAGATGAGGCCCGAGAAGTAAGTAGAGAGGTCCAGGAGCTCCGAGCCATGTTCCACGCCCGAGAAAACTCTCAAGACTTCAGAGTACAGCAACCATATCCTGCTGAATGGAGGGATGTTCCAATCCCACCAAGATATAAGCCGTTCAATATCAACCCATATGATGGCAAGACCTCAGCAAGTCGGTACATCACTTACTTCGAGGTCACCATCGACCATCTGCCCCATGATGACGCTATCCTCACGCGATTATTCATCGAGGCATTGGAAGGAGTCGCCTTCGACTGGTACCGCAACCTGTCGGACAACTGCATCCACTCTTTCGCTGGCTTCAAACGCTTGTTCTTGGAGAGATTCTATGAGGTAGGGCAGGACGTCATAATGTCCACCCTCATGGACGTCGTCCAAGGAGAAAAAGATCTGACGAGGAATTACATTGAGCGGTTTCGTCAAACCGCAATGAAGTTACCATCTGGCAATCCGGATTCCTCCTTGATTGAAATCTGCCAAAAGAGACTACTCCCCACAATTAGTCTCTGGATGGGCGAAAGTCAATTCAAGGACTGGAAGGCTTTTATCATCAGTGCTACAAGTGCCGAAGAACGATTGAGAAAGGCTCGCCAACTGGGGTTGCACATCTCGGAGGGAGAAAACAAGGGCAAGCGTCCCAACACCAACATCGACAATGGGGATAGCCCCTCCAACAATCGGGACAACAGAGGCAAGCAGGCTATGGTGGCCGACACGGCCCAGAAGCCCGAGTCACAACCAGCAGACAAACAATGGCCTCAAATCACTTACTCTTTCGAAGACGGCCACGTCAAGCCTATCTTGGACATGCTCATACAAGGAGATAGAATTCAGCTCCCTCCACCAAGACGGAAGCCTCGGTCGGCTGACCTGGAGAACCCAAAGTTCTGCCATTACCACCGCTATGTACACCATGCTACACACGACTGCTACCAACTAAAACGGTACATCCAAAACCTCATCGATTCGAACACTCTGGCCATCAATTTCGAAGAGGTAACCGTGGCAGCCAATATGGTGTCCGTACAATTCGACAGCTTCCCTCCGACGAAAACTTAAGACGGGGTGGTTCCCATCCCTCTGGCGACAATGGAGATAACCAATCTTCCACCTCCTCGAGATCAAACTACCGGTCTAGTACCTCTCACTACATCGCGAGGAGAAATCATGTGGGTCCATCCGGACCTGGTCTACGACGCCTCCCATTCACAAGAAGAGAAGTGGAAAAGTCAGATCCTGCCGCACCGTCTCGGCAGATGAAGAAGAAGTCACGGCCGTCGTTACTCGATCTGGAGCACAATCTCAACCCGTGGCTGAGAACTCGATTAATAATCATCCACCCACTACCACTGACGCTCCAGTGCCTCCTCAGCCTCCGACGACCGACAAGCCTAGGCCGAAGGAGACTCGCTTCGACAAATCCCTCCGAAAGGAGACACCTCAGTGGCTGGAAAGGCCCTACAACTTCGACATCTTGGCACAATTGGCCAATACATCGGCCAAATTGTCCTTATATGAACTCCTGAGGCTCTCGAAGGATGTCCGTGCGACCTTGAGCGATGCACTCCAAAATGCCGACGCATACTTGGCTCAGGCCAACCTCACGGGAGAAAATTAGCCCGCAGATCTCCAAGACAGCGCATGTACGGGAGCGATGCCCAATATCGTCTTCATCCCGCAGGATATGCTCATCAAAACCAACCTGCACGATCGCCCGTTATACTACACTGGATACATCGGCGACATGAAGGTGGACCGGATGCACATTGATCCTGGGTCTTCCATAAGCATCATCCCGAAGGATCTGCTACACCATCTTCGTATTTCGATGCATCGCCTGACGCCTACAAACACCGCCATCATCGGTTTCAATTCGGGCAGGAGCTACCCAATCGGGAAGATCCGTCTGAAATGCCAGATTGGCGATCTTCAATCAGAAGTCACCTGCTACGTCATAGATGCCGACACTTCTTACAACATCCTTTTGGGGTGCCCTTGGATACACGATTATATGATCGTGCCTTCCACGCTGCACCAATACTTCAAATATGTCGACAAGCATGGCTTCGTGAGGACAGAATTTGCTGACATCGATCCCTTCAAAGGGGTCGAATTCTACTACTCGGACTCCTGCCTATACGAAAAGTCGAAGAGGTACCTTGATAGAGGAAATGAGCAAGCTGGTACCGAAGCGACCACGGGATCAGAAGAACCTCTGACGATCCACCTCCAAGCTCGCAAACCGGGCAAATCCGTACCCCTTACGGCCACGCTGCGTAAAGATGCAATCAGTCTCTCGGCACAGAAAGAGAAGATGAGAATCCGGCTTCCAAGGTCCGGCCAAGTGCCGAGACCCACAACAGGGCCACTTACCATCAGACTGCCGAGAGTCGGTCAACCCCAAACGGAGAAGCTCAATCCCTCCGATAGACCGCTCACGATACGCCTTCCCAAGAAGGGTCGTCACCCCGATGCGAGGTCTGACACTTCTAGCAAACCGGCCACTCCTCGCTCCACATCGAGCACCAAACTGGGGGTTTCTAGTCTACCAACAACTCCACGTGGGTTTATACAGGGGGTCTTGTAGAAGCATGAAAAATACTAAAGAAAATAACTAAAGAAATTGAAAAGTTTGAAGGGGGTCTTGTAGAAGCATGAAAAATACTAAAGAAAATAACTCATACGGCCACCAAAGAGAGGGTTTCTCTATTCTTTTCTGTATTCCCATCAACAAAGAGAGGAATAAAGATTTAATCTTTATTATTAAGGGCCGTAGCGGGTTGGAAGATCAAATCCCACAAAGAAAAACGTCTGCTTCAAGATCCGTCAAGCAAAGACAATGGATTCAGGAAAGATCCATGCGACTCAGAAAACTCATGCGGCTCAGGGAGTCATGCGGCATAAGGAGCTATGCGGCCCGAGGCATTCCATGCGGCTCAGAAGACACGTAGCCTGACAGTGCTCCCCTCCGACCCATGCTGCATTAATTGCTTTGACGACTGACCCCTCTGAAAAGTTGACAGCCCTAACACAAAAGCAGGTAATTATGACTCTGTCATAATGATGAATCTCTAGGGAAGAGAAAAGAGATCTCTGACACAAATTCCCCGAGAGCCATAAAAATGCCACGTAGCCTTGCCACGTGGGCGTTCGTATGCGGCTCACTTCTCATGCAGTTCAGAATGAATCCTATGCGGTTCAGGTCAAGAAAGCCTCATGCGGCTCAAGCAAAGAACTTCTCATACGGTTCAGAGTGAATCTGTCCTATGCGGCTCAGGCCAAGAAAGCCTCATGCGGCTTGAGCGAGGTCTTCTCATGCGGCTCAAGTGGATCATGTCCATGCGGCTCAGGTAGATATGTACCTATGCGGCCCACAAGGATTACTCCCCTGTGGTTTAAAGGGCTCAAGTGAGGGCTATTGCCCAGGCAGCCCTGACACGTGGACTTAACCATATGCGGCTCAAATTCATATGCGGCTCACTCGTCATACGGTCCAGATCCCCCCAGCAGCTCCTAGGACACGTATCCTAAACCGATTAATTCCTCAGATTTGCTGCCATTAAAGATTGGGTCAAATCCCAATAATCTGGGACACGTGGCAGAAGAATAGATCTAATTTATTCGCAGATATTAGAAGATCATTATAAGGAAGATTTATTCCAATCAGCATTAATTGCTAATGGGATTTGGTGTAATCTATACCTAATGGCTCGGATTCGTCACAATAAAAAATGAACGGCCTGGATTGACCAATCCCCAGACCGCCGCCATCTCCAAGAGCTAATCATTGGCAACCCTAATGATCACATCCCACTATTATAAATAGCAAGGTGCCATTCCCTTGCAATATATACAAGATCAGAGAGAAATACGTATATACAGGAAGACTTCCCCCCATAGTCAGAGAAAAGAGTACACACAGAGAGAGTGAAGCCAGAAGAGCAGTCAGAGGGAGAGCAAGAAGAGCATTTCTTCATCAATGCCAACCATCTTTTCACAGGATCCAAAGCTGCATACCGATCGTCCAAGGAGTAAGGCAGGGCTGCCGTCGCCTTTCCGAGCCTCTATCGTCCCCCTCCAGAATCTAAAATAAACAATTGTACTTAGACTGCTGTACCTAAGTTTTCGTCCCTAGGCTTTCTTTGTACAAGCGAGTTTGTAACGTAAAGTAAAAGTCCGGTCCTTCGATAATTGTTCTGTTCTTTTATATTTTATGGCAAACAATTGCCAGTGGATTCATTCGCGAAGAACAAAACCCTGACTAGGTTTCTAACATTGTTCCAGTCATGAAAAAGAACGGTAAAGTTCGACTATGTATCGATTACCGTGATTTGAACTCTGCATGCCCGAAAGATGAGTTCCCTCTACCGATCACTGACGTAATGATCGATAATACTTGCGGCTTCGAGCAGATGTCCTTCATGGATGGGCTCTCAGGCTACAACTAGATCAAGATGTTCCCTGACAATGAGAAGCAGACATCTTTTCGAACACCATTGGAGGTATACTACTATACGGTGATGCCCTTCGGATTAAAAAATACAGGGGCGACATACCAGCGGGCCATAAACACAATTTTTTGTGATCATTTGTGCAAAACAGTAGAATGCTACGTAGACGATATCGTAGTTAAAAGTCATCTCAAGGGCAACCACCTCCAAGATTTGAGAACGGTGTTCGAACTAATGCGTGCACACCAACTCAAGATGAATCCAACCAAGTCTTTTCTGGGAGTCTCCAGTGGCAAGTTTCTAGGCTTCATTATCACTTCAAAGGGTATACATCTTGACCCAGAGAAAGTGAAAGCTATCCTCGATATGCATCCCCTAAGAAACCTCAAAGAGCTATGCGGACTGCAAAGCAGGCTAGCCTACATCAGACGATTCATTTCAAACCTTTCTGAAAGATGTCAACTATTCACTCAGCTCATGAAGAAAGGCGTATCTTTCATCTGGACTGAACAATGTCAACTTGTATTCGATGATATCAAGAAGTATCTCACAAGCCCCCAGTTTTGGTAGCTCCAATAATGGAAAAGCCCTTCTTACTGTATGTCCGTGCTATGGACCATTCCCTCGGTGCCCTATTAGCTCAGAAGAATAAAGGCGGCCATGAACAGACAATCTACTACCTCACCCGCACAATGGTGGGTGCCGAGCACAGATACACACCTGTGAAAAAAGAATGCCTTATACTGGTATTTTTTATCCAGAAGACATTCCACTATGTGTCTGGGCAGACTATCCACATCATATCTAAAGTCAATCCTCTCAGAATACTCATGACTAAACCGGGTTCTCTAAATTCCCATTTAGCTACATGGGCAATGCTGTTGACTCCATATGATATGTTATTCGTTCCTCAGAAGGTAGTAAAAGGCCAAGCGTTAGCTGATTTTCTAGCAGCTCATCCGGTGCCAGAATCTTTCAAACTCTATGACAAAATCTCCGATGAAGTAGTAGAGTCTAATATCGCAACTGAAGAAATCCCTATTTGGCGAATGTTCTTTGACGGTGCATCAAGAACATGACCTAAAGGAAATATCGTGGCCGGAGTAGGCGTTGTGCTTGTGTCACCCGGCCATCTGGTTATACATCGTGCATATTCTCTCATAGAATCCTGTACCAACAACGTGGCCGAATATAATGCTCTATTAATTGGCCTGCAACTGGCAAAACAACTGGGGGTTGACTATCTAGAAGCTTACGGCAATTCCAAGCTAATAGTTAGTCAGGTCCAAGGGGATTATGAAGTTCATCATGAAGATCGCATCGCCTATCACAAAGCGACAATCGAGTTGGCGTCTACTTTCGCTGGATTCTTCATCGAGCACGTGCCTCGACTACAGAATATAGAAGCAGATGCTTTAGCCGGTCTTGCTGCTTCCTTGACCGTCCCTACCAATACTCAATAGTCGATCACAGTGTCTGGTCGAGAATTATTCTTTGTGAAAGATGCCTTGCATATTCATCACAGTTACACAACGGAAACAAACGTCGATGTTAAGGACTGGAGATTTCCTTTCATAGACTATGCCGTCTATGGAATCCTCTCCGAGGACCCAAAGGAAGCAGTGTCTATCCAAAGGCGATCCCTCAGATTTTACTATGATATAGCTACGAAGATACTGTACCGACACTCTTACGATGGGCTACTGTTACGATGTTTATCAGACACATAAGCTAAACTTGCACTCCGGAAGGATCACGATGGAGTTTGTGGTGCACATCAACCAGGCCCCAAATTACAAGATTGCTTCAGACTAATGGGTTATTATTAGCCCATGATGATAGCAGATGTTGTTGAATTCGCAAAAAAGTATAGTGCTTGTCAGTTCCATGTCGATTTCATTCATCAATATTCAGAGTTTCTACACCCGACGGCAGCATCTTGGCCTTTTGAAGCCCGGGGTATGGAAGTCATAGGCCCAATCAGTCTGCTATCCTCCAGAGGATATTAGTTCATCCTAGCCATAACCGATTACTTCTCTAAATGGGCGAAAGCTATACCGCTCACCGAAGTGAAGGCATCGAACGTGATCAGTTTCATCAAACATCACATTATCTACCGCTTTGGCCCACATCGTAGGATCATCTATGATAATGGTCCACAATTCGCAAGCCATGCATTCTGTCGGTTCTGCGATAGGAATCGAATCCAAAATATAGCCTCTACTGCCTACAATCCAGCGGCTAATGCGTTTGGAATGAGAAGCTCGGCGAATGTCTATAGGCCTATCGTACAACGGTCCGGACTCCAACAGGCAGTACTCTATTCTCTCTAGTTTATGGAAGCGAAGCAATTCTTTTCCTAGAAATCCATATTCCTTCTCTTCGGGTAGCCTTAGCCAGCGAGTTGACTACCGAAGAAAGCTACCGTCTGCGACTACAAGAGCTCGAAGCGCTAGACAAAAAACTCTTGTTAGCTCAGCAGCGCATTGAGCTATACCAAGCACGCCTTTTCAGAGCCTTCAATAAAAAGGTGAAGGAAAGAATCTTCCAAGTTGGTGATCTAGTCTTAGCAGTGAGAAAACCAATGGTCATGACGTACAAAACAAAAAGCAAATTTTAGCCTAAATGGGAAGGTCCTTTTATTATAGAATTAGTGTATTATAACGGTGTGTACCGACTAACCAAGCCTGATGGTGACTTGCTCATGATGCCTATTAACGGCAAGTTCCTAAAGAAATATTATGTGTAACCTTTTGTAAATAATGTTCACATATGTTCAGTCATGTAAATGTATAGTGTGATATTTATGTGATTTGAAAAATTATCTAACTATTATCCGTATTTCAAGAGTCTTGAATACGCCTTGGATAATGGGTCCTCTAAAATATTTCCCCAGTAGAATCATTCCCGTTTTTGACACTGTCCAAACTCGGTTTGACGAAAATAAGTCACGTCCCTATTACCTCTGAGTTGTTTTTCGATAATTATTTCCCCAGTGGAATGACTAAGGAATATTTTGCCATGTCCATATAACCTCTGAGCAAAGCATTTATCAAGGATAATCACGTCCATATTACCTCTAAATTATCCAATCCTACCTAATGTTATATCTTTCCACGTCCATATTACCTCTGGTCAGATATAAAACATCCTCTCATATTACATCCATATTCTCTCTATTAGCATCTTCGTTCAACTTATTATCTATATTCAAAAAATTGAATATAAAACGGATAACAGGTCCACATCAAATTTCCCAGCGAAATACCCACCATAAATATCCCTACTACGTCCATATTACCTCTAGCTTCGATATTTCGCAAAACTATATTCATAAATTTTGAAAGCCAAAAGATTCTTTATTCTTTATTGAACATCTGTGAAGAGACGAAAAAAGGGGTACATGAACCTTGACGGCTAGAAGAAACAGTCACAAAAAAAAAATCTAAGGGATATATAGTCGATTGATATTGTCTCTTAGAGCCGCAATTTCGGCTTCAGACTTCGCGGTAGCTCGGCGGCGCACCTCTTCTTGACGAGCGGCTTCATCCTGTAAGAGGATCAGACTCATGTGCTCTCCCTCGAACTTCACCAGCTGTTCTTTTAAATAGGCGAAAGTGGTGGCAGTCATGGCAGCCTGAGCCAAGTGGTCCTCCTGCTCAGATGTTGCTGTCCTCAAGTTGGCTTTCACTTGAGCAATTTCGCTTTGGATCTGTACGATATAATTATACTTCTCGGTAATCTATAAAGCCAGTTTATTCTTCGAGGCAGCACGTGCCTCACTTGCAGCGTTGAACTGACCATACTGATTAGCCAATTCGCTGATCTCTTGAACGAGGGCATCCTTACTCGCCTGGAAAGTGGCCTTCTCCTCCGCGAGAGCTATGATCAAAGCCTCGTCTTCAGTACGGAACAGCAATGTCGGGCTCCGTTGTTTGGCATCCCAGAATCTGGCCACCTGACCCTCCAGATCATTCAAAACTTTCCTCAGAGTATTAGCCTACTCCTCATAGCCGGCAATGCTCTCAAGGGCCGCCACTTGGCATTCAGCAACAGCCTTCATAGGGCCAAAGGCAGCATTCCGATTCAGGACTCCAGGAAGTTTTACTTTCGACACAGAGTAGAAAGCTTTGATGACTTCCTGGGCTATCTCGTCGTCTTCAGTGGAGGTCGTCGGAGATGATGCTTGGAGAGTTTCTTCTACTCCAGGAAGGGATGCCTGACAAGAAGCCGAAGCTGACAAAAAAATAATATATACATCAGTAACTAAAAAAATGGAAAATGCAAAAGAGTTGTAATTTCGTACCTTCCATATGCTCAGCACCAGCCTGGGCTACGTCATCAGTCTTGGCTTCAGGGAAACCGAAAGCAGGCCCAGGATGTTCAAGGAGAACAATATCAAGGCCTCGAGCGGCATCAGGCCGGATATCTTCCACAGTCCCAGCTGGACCGGGAGCAGATTCAGCGACAACCCCCTCTGTAGGCCGTTCTACCTCTCCTTCTGCAGTCGATGCCGGCTCACTAACGGATCTCTGTACCAATAAATTTAGAGGAGCCAGGGACAACCTCTAGTCCTTCTCCAATGCCTGGGACTATCTTCACGAGTGGTCCCTTCTCCTTGTCTACAAGGGAATATACAATCGTGGTCAGCCTCACGAAGAGCACGCAAAATCGAAGTCGAAAAACCTCATCCGAAGAGAGGCATGAAGATAACGTACCTGCAGGAGGTTGAGCCGATTGGACTCGATTTTCATCCAAGTCCTTCATCACGGCTCCAATAGCAGACATATCCCCCCAAAAAATGTCATAGAAGGGACTGATCTTTTGATTGTCGTCATGGTCTGGGCCTTCGCCCTGATCATTCCGTCGCTCAAATCTTACAGCTGAAGAACACCCGCCCTCATCCATCGGTCGAGGATGAGCAGGGGACACTGTCGTCACGTCCACCTCCTCAGACAAGGAGGCACCTGCCTCAGCTATAACTTCAGGGTCCTGTGCAAAGGACAAATGTAAGGGTGAGAAAGCTTCTAAAGGCTTGACCAAAACGGCTATAGAGTCTAGGAAAGGATCTACCTCCTAAATGGTAATGGCCTGCAACGTCGTCTGCCGAGAAGATCTTGTGGGAGAAGGCGAGCCGGCACCCACGTCCGCGACCTTCTTCCTTCCCCGGGAAACAACTACCTTCTTTCTTTTGGGCCGTGGAACCAGCTCGGTGGAAGCTTTCCTCTTATGAGGAATGTCAGGAAGTAGTACTTTAGTATCCTCTCTCCGAGGTGCTGCAACGATAGGCTCCTCAACAATAACTCTCTGCTGTGGTACTGCAGTCGTTTCAACTGTGGGTGTGGCGCCTTCCTTTCTGTTACCCTCCATTGCGCGCACTCGTCCTATATCAGCAAGAGTAGAGGCAAACCTAGTCCCCGATATAAAACTCTACTCACAGTCATACCTAGAAGGAAGGGTATTGACCTGAATATAGAACTTAGCAGCAGCAAAGAGCATGTGGGTGTCAGGTTTATCTTTTGGTAAGGTAAAAACTGCTTCCGTACATCCAGCATTGTAGTAGCCCCATGCACGTGCCCCGTCAATCAGACTCCCTATCGACTGGAGATGAAGACTGGGATTGCCCAGGAGAAGCTGGCTATATCCGAATTGTCGTACAAAGCGGCTCGACAAATAAGGTTCCAGGAAAGTATGGTTCCTATTCCTGAACACCAGATGGGAAGGCCTAATGTACTGGAGCCAACGAAATGCCCTAATAGGGAGGCTAGTAGTGAGTTCTCCCTCATCTACTAGGGTGTCTTCTGTACGACCACTACCAGACAGAGGCGATACTCTGAAGAATTCATAGTTTTGCAGTAAACTCAAAGCCCTCCTGCAAACAGGCACCCCTAACGGTCCAATCTCCGAAGGAAGGCATCCCCCGCCAAAGAGTCTGCCATCAGCCAGGTATTCATCAATCTAGGACAATAAAGCACCAACCATCCCATCAGATAGTGAAAGGGAAATTCAGTCCTAGCAAAGTCCTTTCTACCATCGGGTGTTATCGTGTTCACAACAAAATGTCGCAAACCCCGTTGGATGGCGCAGACCATCGCTAGAAGCAGAGCAAGTTGGCGTCCAAAGACCAGCTTTACGACCGAAAGTATCATACCCCGGCTTATTCTCTCAATAGACCCTGAACCACCAGGGACTACGCAATCACGAAGCCATATCATCAGGAATGCAGCTAGCACCGCCTTTTCTGACATTTTGAACTCGGCCTGCCTGAAATATGATAAATCAGGAAGTTTTTCTCAGGATCATCACTATCCTTGGTATTCACAGCTCCGTGATCTGCCATCAACTGCTCTATTTCAGAGTTCGTCAAGAGCTTGCGAGACGAGAAGGAAACTGGGCCGTCCCCCTCTTCTCTGGTGAAAACGTAGTTAGTCCAGGCCTTCGTATGTGGAAGGGACCCCTAAGTCTTACCCTTCTTCGTAATATGGTGATAATTAAAAAAGTGACAGAGTAGCTCTTTGTACACCTCCATCATCTCGAAGTTATCCTTTTCCAGATCCAAAAGCTCTGCATCATAGGAGACGTATTCTGCGTATAGCTCCGTCCCCCAGGGAAGTTTGGATATCGCATGTATCTCGTGAAGAGCCAAACCCATCTCTCCACCCAGAGTGAAGAAGGTGCACGTGTGATAGTTGTATAATTCCACCAAGGAGATAAACAATGGCCAGTTAACCTTAATGCCATATTGGGTGGCTCTAACGGCATAAAGAAGACCGATAGCTTTTAGGGTGGCCTCGTAAGTCGAGAGCACCCATCCAGTAAGGTCACTCCAGAACGGGATAGAATGTCTCCAACCTTCCATCCGTAGCTTCCCTTCTGGATACGACTCCCTCTTTGATAGCATCAAGTTCGAGAGAGTCTCAGCCACATAGGGGTGAAGATCAGTCGGGACATCGTTCATTATGACACCAGGTTACAGCCCCCTTATGGAGTAGGATGTGGAACCCTTGATACACTTGAATGTGTCCTTCTTTCGGTCACCAGAGTTGAATTGGATCCTGCCAGAAACAACCCCATGCAGTTCAGGGGTCAGGTCCTATTTCATCTGCCTATGCACAGCCAGATCAGCAAACGCTGACAGAGGGTATTAGCGCTTCATCGATGGCAACCCTATTCTTTGGTTATTTAACTTAACTACCAGAGGGTCCTCTAGACATATCGTCTCATCATCCTCGAATCCTACACTGTCACCGAGCAGGAAGTACGGCTTCTTCAAACGGTGTATCCCTCCGAGCAAGAGTTTCTCATCATTAATCATCTTCTTCAGAAAGGTTTTGTCATGTTCAATTATGGCGATCGTCCGTTCCATAGGTTGGTCATGACTGATCTTGGCCTGAATATTGCTGACTATGTTAGTTATGAGGCTTGTGCCAAGGACGTAGCAAGCAGACCCGAAAGGGATACCATCAAGTTTTGGGACAAACATGTTAACTGCAAGAACAAAAGAGAAAGTCAGACTCAGAATCCGCAGGAAAAACTAAGTGCTAGAGGAATCTTATGCGCCCAAAAGGCTATGCGCCCAAAGGGCTATATGCCAAAGGGGCTATGCGCCTAAATGGTTGTGCGCCTAAAGCAGCATATGGGTGCATAACAAAGCATGTGGGCGCATAACATGAAGCAACATGTGGGCGCATAATATATAGCAACATGTGGATGTATAGCACACCAAGTGTTGGCACATGCTTCTGTGGGTGCATAAGAATGCTCACAGAAGCATATTACCTTAGGCGCATGCGCCCAGGCAGAGAAAAAGTTTGAGCATCACAAATTAAGGCACAAGACTTTGTTTTTGAGCGTAGCCTCACCCAGAATTGGGTCTTGGACTGGTGAAGACGCTATCGCGGGAGGAGAGCCACTCGGTGCAGCCCCCTTGCCCTTTGTAGATCTTTTGGCGGCCTTGGGAGACATGGTTCGTAAAGAGAGGAGATGAAGAGTCTTTTGAAAATTCTAAGAGAAATGAGAATAATGAATTTTTTCTCTCTTTCAAAGCCTATTTATAGGCATGGGCCATACCCTATGCGCCCACTATTCCTATGCGCCCACTGTGCACTATGCGCCCGCTAGGGCTTATGCGTCCACGTGAAGACCTAGTCTCTTGAACACTATGCGACTGCCACGTGCTGACATGGACAACGCATGAAGGATGGACCTCTTCAAATTCTACCCCGATGAATCTGTCAGTTCAGATTTTCGAGGAAGACCTCAACAGACATCACTCTGACAGACTGGCCAAATTCTATGCGCCTAAAGATAGAGACGTGCTATGTGCCTACTACATCACGAGAAGACGGTCCATGCTTCTTCCAAAGTATTTCAAACTCGTTCAAGCATCAAAAACTTTGAAGGGGGTCTTGTAGAAGCATAAAAATTTCAACAGACTGGACATATGCGCCCAAGTCACCAATGAAGACTTATGTGCCCAAGCTTCCAGTGAAGACATATGCGCCCAAGCTTCCAGTGAGGTCATATGCCCATGCGCCCATTCTAGGCTACTCCAGAAGGGGGCGTATAGCCCTGTTTCAGGCTATGCGCCCAAGCGAGAACAGCCCTTGACTCGGTCAAACCTATGATCAAAACATACACCGAAGCATACGGCCACGTCAGTCTCCACGAGCAGTCATGCACCGAAGCATGCGGCCACATCAGCACCACGATCAACCCCCGATCACGTAGCCTGCATGCACCTAGACCCTATGTGTCCAAAGCAGGACCATGCACCCACATGAAAACCAATGTGTTCCCTCATGTGGGTGCATAACATCATTCCAGCTCAAGAATGACTATAAAAAGGGGTCTCATCCCTCTTCAAAACACAGAACGGAGAGCATTTTCAAGAGCCAAATTACTACACTTCTTTCCAGTGAGCCGAGAGTTAGCAACTTTCTTAGATTTTTCTCCCACTTTTGTAATCGGAGTATCAACAGAGTAAAGGAGCAACTGCCGCTCGATCTCCATTGTCCCATTCTCCAGAATTCTTTTTGTACTCGGGGATCCTCTGCACAGGATCTCTCAGGCGTACTCGATTTGTGGTACCTTGCACTAATAAAGAAAAGATAGTATTTCTTTTTCTTTTTGTGTGTGTCCACAACGAGCTCGGGCTCAAGGATGCTTCGTGCATGCATGAGAGGGGTAGGCGTGGACTGGCACATGACTATGCTGATTGTGAGATTATCTAAAATATCAAACTCTATTTTTGAGTATTGGTATTTTAGTCCCACATCGGATAGAAGAACATGTGAAGTCTCATTACACTCTATATATAGAGCCCCCTGGCCTCCTTTGGGAGGAGCACAAAAATAAGAAAGTAAAGGGTGTCCGCTGAGTCCTACGAGCCTGTTCGAGTCACAAAAAATTGTCTACGAGCGTTCCAGAAGTTCTTTATAAACTTGCTGATTCCTGGAAGCAGAACGTGGTGGGCTAATCTTACTTTGAACAACTATAGTGTTTACCATCCCAGCAAGAATAATAATCTATTATTATTTTTTTCTCCGTCTTCTATTGTAATATATTTTATCCCAAGAGGAAGTTGTAATCAGAAAGGATAGTAGTATTCTGTGGCTTCAGATACTTTTGGAGAGCAAATTCGTTTGCAGGAATCTTTGAAGCCCTAAAAACTCGGAACAGAGAACAAACTTGTTCGCAAGAAATCTTTGTTTCTGATCGTTTTATTCAGAACAGAGAGTAAACTTATTTCCTAAGGTCTCTGTTTCTGATCGTCTATTCAGAACTGAGAGCAAATTTATTTGCCTGAGGTCTCTAGTTCTGATAGTTCTATTCAAAACAGATAAAAAACTTGTTTGCCTGAGGTCTATGTGTCTAATTATTTTTCCATCTAAATCTGTTTGGGAATAACAATCTCAAAACAAGATTCGGTTCAGATGGAGAACTGCCGTATAATCCTTTTCGATACAAGTTTTATCAAAATTGAGAAGATTGACGAGCATCACTTCCAACATTTGGATCAAAAAATATTCTTCGTGAAATGGTTGGATTAGTGTTGGACCAAACTATCCAAGAAGTTTGATGCACAGTACAAGGTAGTACATAGAGATTACAACTTGTGCTTGAATGTACGAGAAGGTTCTCAAGTAGCATCTCAACTTCTGCTCATACTATGTGTATAGGATCTGTTCAGATTATGCGTATATGTATGCACAAATTCTGCTCAGCTTGGCACATGAGTTTTGCTCTAATAAAAAGCAGTACATGGCGATCTCGACACATACTGCATATACGTATGGTAGAATTTGTGCATGACTACATATGCTCTATTTGTATATGCACTTGGGCTGTTGCATATCTTGGCACGTGGGTCTGTTGTGATGAAGGGCATTGGTCTGCTCAAATGAGGTGCATAGGACTGCCCGGATGATGTACATGGATTGGCGCATGGTTTCGACTGTATGAGCGCATAAATTCTCCAGGGTTGTAATAACCGAACATGAAGACATCTTCATCTTGGTGGGGTTAGTTACGGCTGTGGCTTCGAAGGTCACTTGAAGGAGATTTACAAATCTAATTCAAAACCAAAATAGTAAGGTAAAGCTAAACTTGGTTGTTTTGATTGCTTAACTTGGTTGCTATGTTTGCACAGGTTTAGTGATCTAGGTGGTTGCTGACTTGTGGATGAACACTTATGCATCTAACCACGTGAAAAGTTGTTCACCAAGGTTGAGCCTATTTTCAAAGAAGGTTTCGATGGTGAACAAGTCTCGAGCAGAAGATCTAGGGTCGGGATGTAATTCTAGACTTTCGAAAAGTCTCTAACACTGGTGTACGTGTAGCACGTACCAGTTATGTATGAGGATATGATCTTAGAAAGTGTGTTGTTCGATATGAACTTGAAGATGGACATTCATGCTGGCAAGATGTTGATTTCTTGGCCAGGAGCATGCTTTAGAAAGATCTTCAATATCAAGTGAATGTTTGGACTTCTGTTGATGATGCAGTTTCTTAATTGAGTTGTGACGAATGAACTAGGACATGTACTATGTAATAGTAGACTCAAGGTGTCTAGTCTAGACCTTATCTCTAGATGTAGTAGTAAGGGGGTGGAGGATTATAAATTATATGCACGGAACAAAGTTTGTCAGGAGGCTGGTCAGACGATTATACTAAAGTATATAGCTTCAGGAGTTGGCACACTCAGAAATATATGACTTTCATCAATTCTCCATAGAAACCTGATTGAAGTGTATTAATGCCTTCATAGGCAATTTCTAGATAGACTCATATCGGAAGATGAAGCATTCGAAAAGTTTAGGGACTTCAAGGGCGAAGATGAACGTATAGACGGTTGACAAAACAAGTGGCTCAGAAGTGATTGAGATAGAGAGTATCATTTTCTTGGATTCTGTCATGCCCCAGAACTAGAATACTGGAGAGCGGGGGACAGACATAGCCAGCTACGTATATTGAAATGCTACCCACCTTGCAATACGGTCACGGCTGTCGAGATGCATGATGGTTTATCTACAAGCCAACAGTCTCTTGTGGTCAAGAACAAGCCTAGTATCTCAATCTCAAGTAAGCAAGTAATTGTATAAGATGTCAGATCATTAGATATACAAAGTAAGGCATCCCAAACATTACATATTCAGATGATCATGAAGCTAGTCATACAAAATACGAAGACTAACAAGAGGTAAGCTATACATGATTAACCCTAGGATTTTCCAATCATGTTACAGCCCTTAGGCAGACATAAAGTAAGTTTTAACATGAACTAACACTTGCTCGGTGGCTAAGCACCTCGAAAGAATAATTTACAATAGAGTGGGAGGGCAAAATAAGAAAACTCATTCATTGCCAGGATTACGTCTGGTGTTCACCATCTGGCTGGAAGACAGGTAGATCCCTGGGTGCTACTCCGAAATCTGGCCAAACAAAACCAGCTGGATCAGAACCCAGAAGAGCAAGTGCAACAAGGGAGGCTTCACTTAGGAACTAAAACCAGCAGGTTAATAAACAGAAGATATAAATAAATGAACATGAATAAGTAACAAGAAGACAGGGTTAAAAAGGTAGGATGACAAATGCTAGGATAACTAAGAAACTATTTCAGAAACCAAGTTACAACCCGTAAACCAAACAAGGACCGGGGTTGTAACCCTTCACATGAACAAAACTTAGTCCTTAACCATTTATCAACAAGAATAAAGTATAAACAATAATGCACTGAAGTAACCATATACTAGCACGGTTGGGACAAGACTAGACTTCATCCATCAATCACGGCCAAACAAGAGTACGGCTTGATACTTTAACTAATTAGGGTTATCACAAGCCTAGTTACTAGTAAGATGCAATAAGATGTTCCTACAGTCACAAGCCCTGCAGCTATCCAGGTTATCCAGGCGAGGTAATTTACTAGAGTTACAAGAATTATTAAGATTACTGGTGTACTTAGTACTTGTCATTTCAATAAGTGCCACACATGACAGTGAGCTAGAAATGTGCCCTACTCGTCGGCAGGCTACAAGTCCACAGGTGTGGCCGAGATAACGGGATCGCCTGTAACTGGGAAAATCTCTTTATATGAACTACTTGATCAATCTAGTCATTAACCTAGTCATATCTATTATGAATTTCTGATCGTGGTAACCAGGAATCTATGTCCTAGACATGATACAAGACGAGACAGGTAGCTTGTACAGGCACAATTAAGAAAATCAACCACGGTGTCAAGACAAGAGTTACTTAGCAAGTCAGGGTAGCTGTCGTAACAACGTTTCAAGATTATCATGTCATGCCAGGTTACTTGTTACTTATCGAGATTACTTGTCACAAGTGCGCCTCGACGGGCCACTATCAAGCTTATACATGTCATATCAAGTTTACTTGTTACTTGTTAAGAGTGCGCCTCGACGGGCCACTATCAAGATTATCGAGAAGGGTTCATGCCATCATGTCGTGTTCATGTCAAGAATTATCAAGTTATCATGTGCATATAACCAAAATGCATAAACAGTTGCAAGAACAAGGAAAGTGCATGGAGGTAGGCGCATCACGATGGACGCCTAGGCATGGATAGGCGCCTGGACACCATTGGGCGCCAGGGCCAAGATGGAGCCTAGGTATAAATGGACACCGGGGCTGGAATGGTGCCTAAGTAAGCTTGGACGCCAGGGTCAGAATGGCGCATGGCCAAGTCTAGGAGCATGGTCAGACTGGGCGCATGTCTAGGGGACGCTGGAATCATCGTAGGCACCAGGGCCAACATGGACGCCTAGGCCTTGATGACCAGAGGGGAGGGGTGCATCACACTCGGTGCCTAAGCACCCGTGAGCCCAAGGGGCAGGGGGTGCCAGAGCGCGCAGGGCGCCTAGGCCAGACTGGGTGCATCACATTGGTGCCTAAGCACTGAGAACGCAAGGGGCAGTGGGCGTCATATCATGTCGGGGTGCCAGGGCCAAACTTGGGCGCCTGGACCAATATGGCGTCGGGTACTGTTCTTTTTCTCCAAACAGCAGCCAAGCTCCATGGAAACCCGAAAACTTCAAATGAGAATAACTTGCTCAAAATAAGTCTAAATCGGGACTTCCAAGGGTCTAAATATATAGAACAAGATTTCTTACATCCTGAGACGATTGGTTTTAGGAAATACCAAACTGTACTAGATCAAAACCAAGAAAATAACAAAAACTCATAACTTAGATCTACACAAATCCATCCACCAACATAAAAAATGATAAGCTCTAAAGAGGTTTAGAATCTAGTAGAGAATAGAATAGAACAATAAAATGGGTCATGAAGCAAGATTGCACTTGCCTAAGGGTTCTTGGTGGGTGGAAGGAGTTATGAGGAAGAAGAAGAAGAAGAAATAAATAAATAAGAAGAGTTATGAAGGGAGAGAAAGCGGTTGACTTATATAGCAACCCTTCCCTTCTCAAACCATAATAAACCAAATCAAGCCAAGTATGCCATGATGAACCAAACCAAAATAAACTAAGATAAACCAAGTCAAACTAAGACTAAACCAGGGTTAGGCTAAACAAGACAAATCAAAACATGGGTCACCTGACAAATGTCAGAAACCCATACACGTATACTGAAAACACGTATAACGAGAAATAAGAGTGACAACTCTACCCACCTTAAAAGAATTCTGTCCTCAAAATTTAATCAAGAGGCTAGAGGTGTCGGGGCAAGCTATACTAATCACGGGCAATCTATGGCTAGTAGTCAATCAAGCAATCATTCAGGCAAGCAAGGAATTAAAAGCATAAGGCATAAGGAAGATATTATACCTTATGAGTCAAAACAGGTGTGGATATCGTGATCGGATATCATCCTCATGTTTCCAAGTTGACTAACCTAAAGAGTGATGACCCCAAGCAACACATAGTAAACTAATAGTCACGTTCTTGAGTATCTTCTCCCTTCGGTCCAATATATATACGGTCCTTTCCTCATACGAAAGGTTGGTACCAATAACCACTTCTGAATGATCAAGGATATGGCTCGGATCCAAAATATATTGTCGTAATTGGGATACATGGAATACATCATGTACCTCACATAATGATGGTAGAAGAGCGAGACGATAGGACACATCACCTACTTGCTCGAAAATATCAAACGGTCCTATATACCTAGGCTAAGCTTTCCCAACATGCCAAATCGAATGATGCCACAGGTAGGCGAGATCCTGACGATTACGTGGTTGCCGATAGAAAATTCAAGATGATGCTGATAAGAATCGACCCAATGGCGCTGACGATCTTGTGCAACTCGAAGATAATCTCTAACTTGTCTGACCACCTCGATAGTCTGCGTAACCATCTCTGGACCAAGCATCTGCCTCTCGCCTACATCATCCTAGGCTAAAGGTGATATGCACTTCCTGCCATACAGTGCCTCAAATGGTACCATCTGGATACTGGCCTAAAAATAGTTATTATAGGAGAACTCTACGAGATGTAGGTGATCTTCCTATGAACCACCAAAGTCAAGTGTGCAGGATCGTAACATATCTTCGAGAGTCTGAATTATGCGCTCCGACTGACCATCTGTCTGCGGATGATAAGTTGAACTGAACATAAGACGAGTCTCCAAACTCTCTTGAAGACGACACCAAAAGTATGATATATATCTTGAATCTCTGTCTGATACGATACTGACTAGCACTCCATGCAATCTGACTATCTGTCGGAGGTATATCTCTCTAAGTTGATCCGTCGACTGACCAATTCTGAAAGGAAGAAAATGAGCTACCTTGATGAGTCTGTCAACTATAACCCAGATAGCATCTCTTTCAGCTGGGGACTTAGGTAACCCAGTTACAAAATCCATGGTAATATGCTTTCATTTCTATTCTGGGATCGATAAAGGTTAAAAAGTTTAGTTGGTCTCTGATGTTCAGCTTTAACTTGTTGGCAAACTAAACAACGAAAGACAAACCAAGCTATCTTCCTCTTCATGCCATTCCACCAGAAATACTGACGGATATTACGATACATCTTCATACCACCGGGATGAATTGAATACTATGAACTATGAGCTTCTGCCATAATCTCTTGCCTGATATCACCACTAGGTACACAAAGACGCCTTTCATGTCAAAGTATACCATTTTTGTGAATGCATAACTCTGCTCTTCTTCCTGCTTCATATTCTGCCCTAAGCCGCTGAAGCTTAGAATCCGTTGACTGAGCTATCTTGATCCTCTCAACTATACTAGACTGAACTTGCATAGTGGCCATCAATGCCACATTGGTAGAGAGAACTATCTCTATACCTATCTTATGAAGATCTGCTAATAACTCGGGCTGTGCTGTCAAGAAATAAGCTCATTTTCTTCTGCTCAACGTATCTGCAACTACGTTGGCCTTCCCAGGATGATACTGCAGGTTGATGTCATAATCCACCAGTAACTCTAGCCATCTTCTCTGATGCATGTTAAGATTCTTCAGGGTAAACACATACTTAAGACTCTTGTGGTCGATAAAAATCTCTACCCGATCTCCATACAAATAATCCCTCTACAACTTAAGTGCAAAAACTACTGCTGCTAACTCCAAGTCATGGGTTGGGTAATTTCTCTCATGATCATGAAGTTGACGTGACGCATAAGCTACTACCTTTTCATACTGCATCAAGACGCATCCCAATCCTCTGCTTAAAGAATCACAATAAACTAAAAATCCTCCAGTCTCATCTGGAAGCATAAAAATAGGTGTCGTCATCAATCCTTGCTTTAACTTCTCAAATGAACTCTGACACTCTGTTTTCCAAGCAAACTGTACATCCTTACGGGTCAACTGGGTCAATGGTGCTGAAATTCGAGCAAAGTCTGACACAAATTATCGGTAATAGCCGCCCAATCCTAGGAAACTGTAAACTTCTACGATGGTACTGGGTACTGGCCATGTCTCTATAGCTACTATCTTTTGGGGGTCCACTTCCACTCCACCTATGGTGATGATATAACCTAAGTACAAAATTTGATCAATCCAAAATTTGTACTCACTGAACTTCGCGTACAACTGGTGCTCTCTGAGAATCTGAAGGACTACTCGGAGATGTTGCTCATGCTCTGCTTCATTCTTGCTATAGACTAAGATGTCATTTATGAACACTATCATGAACTGATCAAAATAGGGCATAAAGATACGATTCATGAGATCCATGAATATTGTAACGCCCCAGTCCCAAAATACTTAGGACTAGGTACGTATCCATGCCAGCTGTATACATACGAAGCATACTCCAATATATGGAAACCTCGTATGAATACATAAGCTGTAAAATGCAGTAGAGCCATAATAACTAAATCTCATCCACTAGATAAATAAATGGTATAAAAGCAACTTTGAATTTGTTATGTATACAATCGTTGGGCGGAGACAAAGTCCACTACCAACTATCTCAAATAAAATGTACAAGAAGTGATCGATAAAATAACGAGACGAACCAAGCGCAACCATCTTCGAAAGAAAGGAAGAAGATCACTGCCTTGGCTAGAACACCTGCAAAATCACAGAAGCGCACACCTGGAGAGATAACCAGGTCCTCAGAGGGACGTAACAAGATACAATAAACATGCCATAATAAACTGAATATATAATATGTCACAAACCGAAATAAGTGACAAGACGACAATAAGGTAATCTAACCGTACTACAGTGTTTATGCAGTTAAGAACAAACCTCCAACGCATGGGCACTCTGGCTCAGTAGCAGTAATCTCAGGTATGGCCCATCAGGATACCAGGGACCTCAAAGCATAACATTCATCGAATGTCAGAGGCCAGCAGTAAATCAGTATCAGGATCCAGGACCGTATCTCCCGCGGAGATAACCGGCAATAGGGAAGTGCATACTTGGCCCATATGTCAAGGAACTGTTCTCCCCACCCAATGCCTAACAGAGTCACATCCATGTCTCACATACCTCTACTAACTGCTAAGTCTCCTAACATGCCTCTATTAGCAGTTAGCCCTATCGCATGCGCATGGGGGATCAGCCCACACACAAGAACCTCTACATGATACTCGTCTCACACATCCTCATGGTACAACTGTGTCAAGGTATATGCAATACACTACAGACGGTAGTCTCTTAACTCTAAGTCCATATGCAGTCAAAGGATAATAACAAAGCATATCTAATATCACTGAGCAGACAGTAAATCAAGAGCAGTAAGAACAAGAAATAATTGAACATGATATGTAATAGAATGCAAACTAAATATAAACAGTATAATGGCAAGGTATCTTGCCTGCGGTGCGAGAAAGGCAAATCCAATAGTAGCAAGTGTCAGCACCCAAAACTCACAAATCACAGATGACTCCAGTCGCTGAAACAAACATCAAAAATCATCTCGGTGAATAAGATATACCTAGGAAACGCCTGTCCAAAAGTCAAATTCGGGAACAGGGGCAAAATCGTAATTTTTGGTCAAAACGATGTCCGCCGTTGGACCCGCTTTGTACCGAAATGTGCGCCAGAACCTACGGTCTCTAAAGTCGTCAAACTACATGTCTACAAATTTGTTTTGATGAGATGAACCCAACGGTATGTCCAATTTTGGATTCCGGTGGGCTGTGCACAAAATCGTCCGTTGAGTGGGATTGTGGGCCCGCCAAAATAGCGTCCCGATCAACGGTCTCAGAATCGGACCAAACTTGGCTCACAGGACCAGAAAAATATTTCGAGTCCAATGGCGCAAGTTTCATCGCGATTTGATAAGTGTGCACAAAATAGTTGGAAAATTCCGAAAAGTCCGATACGCAAAAATTTGACGGATACGGACCAAATTCGTTGCGTACACGCAACCAATTTGAATCCCGTCAATTCTCGCACGTCCACAAATTCGATACAGACTTTTCGGTATTTTCGGTTCATGACGGGGTTGCCCGATTTGTCGGGACGCACGCCGTATCGGATGTTTTTCCACTTTTTGAAAACAGAATTTACAGTTTTTCGTAAAACTTTAACAACGTGTAACTTCCTACATACTAGATGAAAAGTGAATCCAAAAGGTGCGTTACAATCTCGGTTAGGCTGTCTTTGACTGTCTTCAATTAGTTTTTATGAAAATTTAATGGACAGCGAGAAAAGTGGCCGACAAGTTGGTGTTTTGAAACAGTTTTTAATATTCAGAAAAGTGGATTTTTCTCCAACTTCGTCTCGATTTTTCGAGAAAGTTGGATGGCCATGTCGAAATCCACGTGGAGGATCTCGAAGAGGGTCATGTGGACTTTCTACACAAATTTACGAATCTAAAAACGGAGTAGAATTGACAAAGAAATCGATCGGATACCTTAAAGTGGGAATCTGTTTTTGTCGTTGTCGATGGTTCCTTTGTCTTCTTCGCGAGCACGGCTTCGCCATGGTGCGTCCGAGCTTCGCCATGGAGTGGAGAAGAGAAAGGAGGAGAGGAAGAAGAAGATTGAAGGAAGAAAAATTAGGGTTTGATTTTTACTAAAATCCAATATATCTAACTATATATATGTTGGATGGAGGGGGTTTTCGGCCCCATGCGCACAAGGTGCTGTTGTGAATATACAAAAGGGGGGTCGGCCCCTTAGTAGCAGCTATTGCTGCTTTATTCTTTTTCGGATTTGGCCGCATGGTGTGGTGGTCGGCCAGGTGGTGGGGCCGACCACCAATGCAATATTTTTTTTTCTTTCTTAAATCTTTTGAATCTAAAACTTTAATATATATATATATATATATCAATAAATATATCAAAAATTTATTTAAATCCAAATATTATTTTAAAAGTCAACTATCCAATTATTTAATCTATTTGAGTATATCTATATATATATAATACATAATAACCATGTATATATGTATGCATATATCCATAAATCTTATTTAAAAATTTAAATACCAAATTAAATATTATCTACCCAATTATTTAATATATTTACACATATCTACATATAAATAAAATTCAAATCGCAATAATTCAACTAATAATAATAATAATATATCTGTAGAATATTCATGTTTATTAAATCTCCACAAATAACTTTAATAATAATAAATTAATAAAATCGTCCCAATGGGTGAACTTTACCGCTCACCCATGTATGGGTCCAGAAAATTGTACCATTTTATAAAATATTATTTTATTGGTAAAACATAAATTTTGTACCAAAAGTAAATAAATATTCAACAAGTCTCAAAATTATTTAAAAATATTTGTACACACATGAAATATTTCTACATGGCCATCTTAGTCACCCCACATGCTCACATGGGCTTGAATTTGGTCCGGCCCAGTTCGGACTGAATTGGCCAAGCCGGATCATAAAAATAAATAAATAAAACTAGAAATTGTATAAATTCATTTTTTTAGTCTAATAAAATAATAATAATATAATAATAAAAATAGGGGTTTTACATCCTACCCAACTTACAAGAATTTCGTCCTCGAAATTTAGGATTAATAGGGTAGATAGGGTTGAGGGATAGGAAGAGTTCGTCAATACCAAAATACAATTAAATTTTGGAGGAGACGATAAAACGGCGTTCAACACCACCATGCAATAGAAAATTGTGGAGTCGATATATACAATAATATATCATGGTTATGGAATTCATATAAGGATTGCTAGTGAAGGTAACAAACTTTTGAATATCCAATTTAGAAGAATAGTAAGGAAATGAGTAGCCCAAAGAAAATAAATTAGACATTTGGGAGATGTGGTTCCTAGAGAGAAAACTGGATACTCATCTGGGTTGTGGGTTTGATTAAGTGAACGATTTGAATCATTCTCGAGCGTTTTAAGAATAATTGGGAGGGCACGATAACAGTTCTAGGTTTGAGAAAATGAGGAGTAGTTAAAGGCGAGGATTCAGCCACATGAGTCGGTCGGTGGCTATCTACATATATATATAGATAACTGATAGGGCAACCAGAGATGATACCTTGAGTCTACCCTAGCAAGTGCAGTGCCTTGTCTTTCCAAAATAAGTAAAAGACAAGAACAACAAAGGTTTCAAGGACGGTGTTATATATTGAGTACGAATTACGGGGTCCATAGGCGGCGAAAATAATTTCAAAATAGAATTGTCAAAGCTGTCGTGGATGAGACTCTAAGGCAAGTTTACTATGTCTCCATCCACGTAGAATAATATGTTATAAGCGAACCAAAGTGCAATAGGTTGATCAGACCATCATGCACCGGTTCTGATTAGACAATATGTTAGTGGGTGCACCCAATAAAATATGTCATGATCAAGCTTGATAACGAAATAAGCTTGCAAAACTGAAGCTACATTAGCAGCATGTGATAGTCAAAATATGAGCAAGGGAGGTACTGATGAAGAAAATTTTAAATAGTCCAAGATCTTTTAAAATCGAGCCTTGCCCGAAGTGTGGGCCTATACAGTTGTCCTAGTTTTCTTCATTTATGGCTTGGTAGACTAGATAAGGTATGGTCCTCTGAATTTAGTCTAAGTGAACTTACCAATGTGGTTCACAAGAAAAAAGATTTGTTAGGTGGCGAGATATTCTACCCAACTTACAAGAATTAAACCAGTAGTGTGATGGGACAATGAGTCAAGCAATCAAGATAAAACACAAATTTAAGCATTTAAGGAATTAAGTAGAACAAAATCATATATCGGTCGAAAGAATTGAGTCGAGGTTGAATTCCTATCCGTGGTCAAAATATCGGTATCATGGTAAGGATTATAGTTTGGCCATTTTGACCATAAAGTCATATCAAGAAATAGAGTACAAGAAGATGGGTTTTGGTGGGACATGATATGTCTACAGGAAGGTGGGCTTGTCTAGGTCTTATATATGAAACTTGTTGGAAGCAAAAGTCTAGTGTTGTGCTCCAAATATCCAAGTCACGGTAAGGGACGTCAAAGGATCTAAAATAGGAAGTGGGAGTTCACGAGGTGATAATTAATGCACAAAAATAAAGAAGATCAAGTTAAAGCATAAAATAAAATTAATTAGAGAATCCAGTAAAAATAATTTAGGATCATAGTTCTAGAGAGAAGATAGCCTCTTAAATGAATACAGTCAACGAACAATTAAATCATTATTCAAATTGCAAATGGGTCAGAAGGTCGTATTTAAAAGATCTAGAATTTGAAGGAAGGTCGAGTAAGTCAAAGTGGAAATACGATCACATAGCTTGGTAGATGACTAACAACTCTTGTGTACATACTACTATCATGGTCACGAGTGTCATGGCAATTAGTGTAGAGTACGTCTATCTAATTAGAGCTATCTTGATGGCCTACCATTTAAAATTTAACTCCAGTCTCCTCCAAAAGTTTCAAAAATAAACTTTCAAAAATAAACCACCAAAATTTGTATTCACTCCAAGCAGTTCAAATTCATCATAAAAAAATTTAAATCACTCTCATAAATCTTAAAGCAAAATTTAATCACGTTACTACTAACCCTTTCCAAAATTAACGTTTAAACTCAACTATTTAACTCAAGAGTTTATAATTTACGAATCCCTAAAAAATTTTACAATCAATCAAAAATTTAACACTATAAAATTTTCAAATAACTCATAATAAAACTCTTAGCATATTAAAAGCAATCTCGAAAATTAAGCTCAATGCTCTCATAAATTTTAGCTTCTATTCATGCTAAGTTATTCCAACATAATCAAACTTTTAATGGTAACTTCCTTTAATCAACCAAAATAACTTTCCAACACATCCTTCGAAATTCTTCCAAAAATTTTAATATTAGCAGTCCCTCATTAAACTAAATTTTCAAATAATATTATCAGTCAAAATCCCTCTCTTTTTTTTACCAAAAATCTAAATAGATTTGTAAATTCCCAATCATAGGACACCAATAAAATTAAAAATTTCTCAAAAATCGTTTTCATAACTTTCAAATATTTTAAACCAAAATTCACCATCATTACTTCTACTTAAAATTCAAAATTTATAAAACACGAAAATCGCAAGTTGTACAACGCAAATTTAAATAATTCCTATGAACATTTTTAAAAGCTAAGATCAATTTCAAACCAAGTTTGTAATCGTACAAAGGTGTATAACCATAATCCAATAAATCATAAACATCAAAACTCGAAAATCAATAAATTTTATATTTGTTCAAAGATGTATATCTATCACCCAAAACTCACAATTATCACAACTCGAGAAGCAAATCAATTTTATACTTGTGCCAAGATGTATAACTATAACTCAATAAATCATAAATATCAAATCTCAAAAAGCCAATCAATTTCTTAGATCAAGTATGAAATTTTATAAATCCTCTAGTGTTTACTATTTAGAAATCTCAAGATAAAAACCTTCCTTGGTAGTATCCTACTTTACAAATTAATTCACACCCCTTTTTAACTCAATTAGTCTTGAATGTATTCCCATTGCCAATATAACCATTCTAGCCATGTGTTTGACCTATGAGCATATACTAGTGTATTCATCTTCCTAGTTGATACTAAGCACGAAAATATGAATCGACGGTAGAAAGGAATCAAGCAAGATGCAGTTCAAGGAAGTCGAACGAGAGTTCAAAATTTGAAGCCAAGGGAAGAGGTCAAGCTGTATGGATGAGATTCCTAGATTCTAATCCTATGTTACAGGCTCACATCGGTACAATTACGTAACCGAAATGACAAACTTGACCTGCATGGGCCACCACAAAAACATGTAACGCCCCAGTCCCAAAATACTTAGGACTAGGTACGTATCCATGCCAGCTGTATACATACGAAGCATACTCCAATATATGGAAACCTCGTATGAATACATAAGCTGTAAAATGCAGTAGAGCCATAATAACTAAATCTCATCCACTAGATAAATAAATGGTATAAAAGCAACTTTGAATTTGTCATGTATACAATCGTTGGGCGGAGACAAAGTCCACTACCAACTATCTCAAATAAAATGTACAAGAAGTGATCGATAAAATAACGAGACGAACCAAGCGCAACCATCTTCGAAAGAAAGGGAGAAGATCACTGCCTTGGCTAGAACACCTGCAAAATCACAGAAGCGCATACCTGGAGAGATAACCAGGTCCTCAGAGGGACGTAACAAGATACAATAAATATGCCATAATAAACTGAATATATAATATGTCACAAACCGAAATAAGTGACAAGACGACAATAAGGTAATCTAACCGTACTACAGTGTTTATGCAGTTAAGAACAAACCTCCAACGCATGGGCACTCTGGCTCAGTAGCAGTAATCTCAGGTATGGCCCATCAGGATACCAGGGACCTCAAAGCATAACATTCATCGAATGTCAGAGGCCAGTAGTAAATCAGTATCAGGATCCAGGACCGTATCGCCCGCGGAGATAACCGGCAATAGGGAAGTGCATACTTGGCCCATACGTCAAGGAACTGTTCTCTCCACCCAATGCCTAACAGAGTCACATCCATGTCTCACATACCTCTACTAACTGCTAAGTCTCCTAACATGCCTCTATTAGCAGTTAGCCCTATCGCATGCGCATGGGAGATCAGCCCACACACAAGAACCTCTACATGATACTCGTCTCACACATCCTCGTGGTACAACTGTGTCAAGGTATATGCAATACACTACAGACGGTAGTCTCTTAACTCTAAGTCCATATGCAGTCAAAGGATAATAACAAAGTATATCTAATATCACTGAGCAGACAGTAAATCAAGAGTAGTAAGAACTAGAAATAACTAAACAGTGATATGTAATAGAATGCAAACTAAATATAAACAGTATAATGGCAAGGTATCTTGCCTGCGGTGCGAGAAAGGCAAATCCAAGAGTAGCAAGTGTCAGCACCCAAAACTCACAAATCACAGATGACTCCAGTCGCTGAAACAAACATCAAAAATGATCTCGTTGAAGAAGATATACCTAGGAAACGCCTGTCCAAAAGTCAAATTCGGGAACAGGGGCAAAATCGTAATTTTGGGTCAAAACGGTGTCCACCGTTGGACCCGCTTTGTACCGAAATGCGCGCCAGAACCTACGGTCTCTAAAGTCGTCAAACTACATGTCTACAAATTTATTTTGATGAGACGAACCCAACGGTATATCCAATTTTGGATTCCGGTCGGCCGTGCACAAAATCGTCCGTTGAGTGGGATTGTGGGCCCGCCAAAATAGCGTCCCGATCAACGGTCTCAGAATCGGACCAAACTTGGCTCACAGGACCAGAAAAATATTTTGAGTCCAATGGCGCAAGTTTCGTCGCGATTTGATGAGTGTGCACAAAATAGTTGGGAAATTCCGAAAAACCCGATACGCAAAAATTTGACGGATACGGACCAAATTCGTTGCGCACACGCAACCAATTTGAATCCTGTCAATTCTCGCACGTCCACAAATTCGATACGGACTTTTTGGTATTTTTGGTTCATGACGGGTACCCCGATTTGTCGGGACGCACGCCGTATCGGGTGTTTTCCCACTTTTTGAAAACAGAATTTACAGTTTTTCGTAAAACTTTAACAACGTGTAACTTCCTACATACTAGATAAAAAGTGAATCCAAAAGGTGCGTTACAATCTCGGTTAGGTTGTCTTTGATTGTCTTCAATTAGTTTTTATGAAAGTTTAATGGACAGCGAGAAAAGTGGCCGACAAGTTGGTGTTTTGAAACAGTTTTTAATATTCAGAAAAGTGGATTTTTCTCCAACTTCGTCTCGATTTTTCGAGAAAGTTGGATGGCCATGTCGAAATCCACTTGGGGGGATCTCGAAGAGGGTCATGTGGACTTTCTACACAAATTTACGAATCTAAAAACGGAGTAGAATTGACAAAGAAATCGATCGGAGAAGTGGGATACCTTAAAGTGGGAATCTGTTTTTGTCGTTGTCGATGGTTCCTTTGTCTTCTTCGCGAGCACGTCTTCGCCATGGTGCGTCCGAGCTTCGCCATGGAGTGGAGTAGAGAAAGGAGGAGAGGAGGAAGAAGATTGAAGGAAGAAAAATTAGGGTTTGATTTTTACTAAAATCCACTATATCTAACTATATATATGTTGGATGGAGGGGGTTTTCGGCCCCATGCGCACAAGGTGCTGTTGTGAATATACAAAAGGGGGGTCGGCCCCTTAGTAGCAGCTATTGCTACTTTATTCTTTTTCGGATTTGGCCGCATGGTGTGGTGGTCGGCCAGGTGGTGGGGCCGACCACCAATGCAATATTTTTTTTTTCTTTCTTAAATCTTTTGAATCTAAAACTTTAATATATATATATATATATATATATATATATATATATATATATATATATATATATATATATATATCAATAAATATATCAAAAATTTATTTAAATCCAAATATTATTTTAAAAGTCAACTATCCAATTATTTAATCTATTTGAGTATATCTATATATATATATATATAATACATTTAATTATATTTACGTATCTATATATTTAATAACCATGTATATATGTATGCATATATCCATAAATCTTATTTAAAAATTTAAATACCAAATTAAATATTATCTACCCAATTATTTAATATATTTACACATATCTACATATAAATAAAATTCAAATCGCAATAATTCAACTAATAATAATAATAATATATCTGTAGAATATTCATGTTTATTAAATCTCCACAAATAACTTTAATAATAATAAATTAATAAAATTGTCCCAATGGGTGAACTTTACCGCTCACCCATGTATGGGTCCAGAAAATTGTACCATTTTGTAAAATATTATTTTATTGGTAAAACATAAATTTTATACCAAAAGTAAATAAATATTCAACAAGTCTCAAAATTATTTAAAAATATCTGTACACACATGAAATGTTTCTACATGGCCATCTTAGTCACCCCACATGCTCACATGGGCTTGAATTTGGTCCGGCCCAGTTCGGACTGAATTGGCCAAGCCGGGTCATAAAAATAAATAAATAAAACTAGAAATTGTATAAATTCATTTTTTTAGTCTAATAAAATAATAAAAATATAATAATAAAAATAGGGGTTTTACAAATATGACTAGCGCATTGGTCGCCCCGAATGGCATAACGAAAAACTCCTAATGTCCATATCTAGATCTAAATGTTGTCTTCGGGATATCTTGATCTCTGACTCTGATCTGATGGTACTCCGATCGCAAGTCAATCTTCGAGAATACTGCTGCTCCACTGAGTTGATCGAACAGACCATCTATCCTTGGTAGGGGATATCTGTTCTTGATTGTTACAGAATTCAAGGTACGATAATCAACACATAATCTTGACATACCATCCTTCTTTTTCATAAGAAGCATCGGGTCTTCCCAAGTTGATCCTCTAGCACGAATGAATCCCTTGGTTCTGAGTTCTTCAATCATCTTGTACAGGATCTCCAACACTGATGGTGCCATTCTGTAGACTATCTCTGATACTGGTATCGTCCCTGGAATTAAATCAATGGTAAACTCTCTCTCTCTGGCGGCATGCCTGGAAGCCCTTTGGGGAATACGTCAGAAAATTCTTCTACTACTCTGGAAAACTGAATTGCTGCTACTACCGCCATCCGTAAGACTAGTGGAGAAGGTTCTACTTCGCCTCTGGAAAATAAAAACTCAACTTTGTCGGGAATATCATAAATAATTCTGCCAATTTGGCAGTCTATTCTTGCGTATTGATCCTTCAACCAATCCATTCCTAGAACCACATCATAGTCGGCCATCGAAAACTCTATCAATTAAGCAGAAAACTCTCTACCGCTAACTACGATGCGACACGAGGAAAAGATTATATCTACTCCCACAAGATCGTTACCAGTAAGTATATTGAGTCTTACTGATAATGACTCGGGCTTCAGTCATATCCGTGTCCCAAATCGTACAGACATAAATGAATGCGATACACCCGAATCAAATATTACTGATACTAAAAAAGAGTTGACGAGAATGGTACCTGCCACCACCTCACCTGATGCCAATTCTTCTGCTACCGTCAGAGCCATATCCTGACCTTGTCCTCTTGGTGCTGGTCCCCTCTACTGGAAACCTCTCTACCTGTTCTGAATAAAAGCTTAGGCATATTGTTGCGGCCTTTGCTGCTAAAAAGCTTGTGCCTGAGGCGAGAATGGGTACTATTGCTGTACTGGTGCTGGTGCTGGAACCCTAACCGATGGACTAGTTAGGATAGACGAAGATAAACTGGCTCTATACGGGCAGGACCATATCATGTGATCTGGTGCCCCACAGGCCAAACACAACCCCTGTGTTCTGCGATACTCTGAAACTACGTGTCTTGGCTTCCCATAATGAGAGCAGCCCATTGTGGAAGATTGCTTCTGCTTCTGTTGCTGAGGGTACATTGGTGTCGAGTGTTGAACCAACAAAACTGTGGTCACCCTCCTAGGAGCTTCAATAGTCAAAGTCCTAGCTGTCGGGGCTAGTGTTGATGACTAAGATAACTATCCATAGGACCTCTTCCATCCTCCAGTTCTATCTACTATCCTCTCGGAGGTGTAATTGTGCCATTTTGCTGCTCGCAAAGTGGCATCAAAGCTCGGGTGCTCAAACTGCTCTACTGCTAGAATGATCTCTAGGTAGAGTCCCTGCTGGAATCGCTGCGCTCGGTTCAATTTAGTCGCCACCAAGGTGGAAGCAAACCGACTAAGCCTCGAAAACTCAGTCGTATATCCATCGACCGTCCTTCCCATCCGCTTAAGATTGTTGAATCTGGTCTGCAGATCATACCGATCTACTGCATCGAAATACTTTATCTGAAACTTGTCACTGAATACCACCCACAAGACAAGCATCACCAAACACACTGCTAGCATCGTCCACCAGCTGCAGGATAAGTCCAATAACTGTAGGCGCACAACGGCCACCTTCTCTTCCTCTGGAATCTGTGCTACCTCCAGAATAACCACTGTATCCTATAGCCAAGCATCAGCAGCAATAGCATCTTCACTGCCGTCAAAGAAAGGAGGGTTTAGGCGCTTAAAGCTGTTGGCTATACTATTCCCTTGGTAACAAACTCTGTCCATGACATCTTGTACTTTCTGGTACAGGGCATTGCCCCGACGATCTTGTGACGCAAGCAAGTCCCGGATGAGTCTCATCAGGGTTCTCAGGCTTTGTAGGCTGAGCTGGCTGGACTGGTGGCTCTAGATCCCCGGAAGGCATGACTCGGGATGCTGCTTCAGAGTGCTGGGCTTGGTCCCCAGGTTGTTGCTGGTTCACTGGAGGTGCTCCACCTTGCTGATCGGTAGGACCAGGAACAATGCCACTGAAGATAATGAGATAGGAAAAAAATAAGGAAGGACCAAGATAGATCAAGGATAAAGCACCTTATCAGGTCAAGATTCAGGAAGATTAGAAAGCACGAGTAGAGATCAAGGATGAATGTTGATTGAGACATCTATTCAGTAAAACCATCATACATCTTGATTTTCAAGACCTGCATGGGCCACCACTTAAACCGTATCATGCTCCAGAACCAGAATACTGGAGAGCGGGGGACAGACACAACCAGCTACATATGTTGAAGTGCCACCCACCTCGCAACACAGTCATGACTGTCTAGATGCATGAGGGTTTATCTACAAGCCAACAGTCTCTTGTGGTCAAGAACAAGCCTAGTGTCTCAATCTCAAGCAAGCAAGTAATTGTACAAGATATATGATCATCAGACATACAAAGTAAGGCATCCCAAATATTATATATTCATATGATCATGAACCTAGTCATACAAAATATGAAGACTAGCAAGAGTTAAGTCAGTCATACATGATCAATCCTAGGATTTGCCAATCATGTTACTGCCCTTAGGTAGACAGAAAGTAAGTTTCAATATGAGCTAACAGTTGCTCGATGGCTAAATGCCTCAAAAGAATAATTTACAATAGAGTTGGAGGGCAAATTAAGAAAATCTACTCGTTTCCAGGATTACGTCTGGTGTTCACCATCTGGCTGGAAGACAGGTAGATCCTCGGGTGCTACTCCGAAATCTGGCCATACAAAACTAGCTGGGTCAGAACCCAGAAGAGCAAGTGCCACTAGGGAGGCTTCACTAAGGAACCAGCAGGTTAATAAACAGAAGATATAAATAAATGAACATAACTAAGTAACAAGAAGACAGGGTTTGAAAGATAGGATGACAAATGATAAGATAACTAAGAAACTATTCCGGAAACCAAGTTATAACCCGTAAAACAAACAAGGACCGGGGTTGTAATCCTTCACATGAACAGAACTTAGTCCTTAACGATTTATCGACAAGATTAAATCATAAACAATAATGCACTGAAGCAACCATATACTAGCACGATCTGGACAAGACTAGACTCCATCCATCAATCACGACCAAGCAAGAGTAGGACTTGATACTTTAACAGACTAGGGTTATCACAAGCCTAGTTACTAGCAAGATGCAATGAGATGATCCCACAGTCACAAGTCCTGCAGCTATCCAGATTACCCAGGCGAGGTGATTTAATAGAATTATCAAGATTACTGGTGTACTTAGTACTTGTCATTTCAAGAAGTGTCCCACATGGCAGTGAGGTGGAAATGTGCCCTACTCGTCGGCAGGCTACGAGTCCACAGGTGTGGTCGAGATAATGGGATGGCATGTAACTGGGAAAATCTCTCTATATGAACTACTTGATCAATCTAGTCAATAACCTAATCAGATTCATTATGAATTCCTGACCGTGGTAACCAGAAATTCATATCCTAGACATGATATAAGACGAGACAGGTAACTTATACAGGCAAAATCAAGAAAAGCAACCACGGTGTCAAGACAAAAGTTACTTAGTAAGTCAGGGTAGCTGTCGTAACAGAGTTTCAAGATTATCATGTCATACCAGGTTACTTGTTACTTATCAAGATTACTTGTCAGGAGTGCACCTCGACGGGCCACTATCAAGCTTATACATGTCATATGCAGTTTACTTGTTACTTGTCAAGAGTGCACCTCGACGGGCCACTATCAAGATTATCGAGAAGGGTTCATGCCATCATGTCGTGTTCACGTCAAGAGTTATCAAGTTATCACATGCATATAACCAAAACGCATAAATTGTTGCAAGAACAAGAAAAGTGCATGGAGGTAGGCGCGTCACGATGGGCGCCTAGGCATGGATGGACGCCAGGGCCAAGATGGCGCCTAGGCATGAATGGACACCATGGCCAGAATGGCACCTAAGTAAGCTTGGGTGCCAGGGTCAGAATGGCGCATGGCCGAGTCTAGACGCATGGTCAGACTGGGCGCATGCCTAGGGGGCGCTGGAATCATCATGGGCGCCACGGCAAACATGGGCGCCTGGACCTTGATGACCAGAGGGGAGGGATGCATCACACTGGGCGCCTAAGCACCCGCGAGCAGAAGGGACAGGGGGCGCCAGAGCGCGCAGGGCGCTTAGGCCAGACTGGGCGCATCATATTGGCGCCTAAGCACCGTGAGCGCAAGGGGCAAGTGGAGCCAGATCATGTCGGGGCGCCTGGACCAACATGGCGCCGGGCACTGTTCTTCTTCTCCAAGCAGCAGCCAAGCTCTATAGGAACCCAAAAACTTCAAATGAGCATAACTTGCTCAAAACAATTCTGAATCGGGACTTCCAAGGATCTAAACTGTACAGAACAAGAAAATACCAAACTATACTAGATCAAAACTAAGAAAATAATAAAAACTTATAACTTAGATCTACACAAATCCATCCACCAAAATAAAAAAATGTTAAGATCTAAAGATGTTTAGAATCTAGTAGAAAATAGAATGGAATAATAAAATAGGAGATCCATCATGAAGCAAGATTGCACTTGCCTAAGGGTCCTTGGTGGGTGAGAGAAGTTATGAGGAAGAAGAAGAAGAAAAAGAAAAGAAGAAGAAGAAGAAGAAGAAGAAATAAGGAAAAAAATAAATGAAAAGAGTTATGAAGAGGGAGAAAGGGGTTGGCTTATATAGCAACCCCTCCCTTCTCAAACCATAATAAACCAAGCCAACACAAAAGTGCCATGATGAACCAAACCAAAATAAACCAAGATAAACCAAGTCAAGCTAAGACGAAACCAGGGTTAGGCTAAACAAAACAAGTCAAAACATGGGTCATCTGACAAACGTCAGAAATCCGTACATGAATACTGAAAACACGTATAACGAAAAATGGGAGTGACAGATTCATATCATTCTGAACATAAAATTGGCTATGAAACGACTGCTTTGTAGTCTCGTTATATACTCATGATTGATTAGGCGGAGAGTATCATTTTCTTAGATTCGTACTGTTCTGCTATTAATATAGAATTGGCTATGAAATGACTGTTATATAGTATCTCTAATCCAAATGGAGTTTCAGAGAAATATCAAGATGTTGTCAGAGATGAAGATATATTTATTTCTGATCTTCCAATACACTTCTGGGGATAGATTGGGCTTACTTCATTTATTTCCAAGTACCGTTCGCCACATCTGTCATTATTTCTTATAAAAACTGACTCAAGATTAGATTTGACTTGAATATCATTTAAGTGTGTGGGTGTCTGGTGTACGTGAAACTTCTGGATATCAAGATTCAGAAGCCAGGGATGATGACCAAGATGACATTTTTTTGATAAGTTGTTGAAAGCTACGCTCGGAGATCCTTTGATATTTTATCATTCAAATCATTGAGTCTCGTAAAGAAAAATTCTTTGAAGACAAGTTTTCTAGGAATAAGAACATTTTTCTTGCTTATGTTCGAAGAATGTTGGTGCCGAATAAGAAAGTACTTCCAAAGAAGCGATAGTCCAGAAGGCGGTTATCATTGATGAAGATAACACTTGAACCAGTATTCGCTAAGCAGTTATCAAAGCAATTGAGAAGGTCGAAAGACTTCGAAGATGACTTTATCATCTATCATATATTGGCTGATGAGGCGATGAAGACCAGAGATGCGATCTTTTGGGGAAAGTGAGTCAATGGTAAGGTTGACTCCATTGCATCCAGTCACAAGTAGATGTTAGTTAATCTGCCTGAAAGAGCTAAACCTATCGAATCTTCGAGAAAATAAAGACAAAGGCCGAAGGATCTGATGATGAGTTCGAGGCTAGGATGGTTGCCAGGAGGGTTTTCTCAAGAACAGGAGATTGATGAGGTTGACACATGCTGTAATGTCTAAGATATCAACTATCAGGATGACGATTGTCGTGGCTGTTATTCATAAGCTGTTCTATCATCAGATGGAGGTCTAGACAGAAATTTTGGAGAGAAATAACATGAGAGATTCATATACAACAACCAGATAGATTTGTCATTCAGGGTCTTGAAGACAAAGTCTGCAAGTTGGTGAATTCTATGTACGGTTTGAAGTAAGCTCCTAATCTGTGGCTCGAGGAGTTTGAGCAGGTTATTAGGCCAAAAGACTACAGGGTCAGCAAGACTGTTAAGTGTGATTACACAGAGTTCACTGATGATAGGGGAGTCATCGTTTGTCTCTATGTAGACGACATACTGATGCATTACTAGAATAAAGATATTCATCACGTCCATATTTAGTATGAAGGACATGGGAGATGCGGATGTCATCCTAGAAATTTAAATAATTCGGATGGGAGTTAAGCTTGCTCTGTCACAAGCTCAGTTCATGGAAAGTTGCTCATAAGCTATGGATATCAAGATCTTCCAAGGATCGATACTCCTTACAAGTGTGATCAAAAGCTGAAGCCAGATACTGGAGAAGCATCAGACAGTTAGTGTACTTGAGCATCATCTGGAGTTTGATGTAAGCTACAAGAACTACTAGGCCTGACATAGCTTTTGTTGTAGGCATGTCGAGTCAGTTAACATGCGATCCAAATGTTGATCTTTGGAAAGCTGTGAAGAGAGTGATAGGATATCTCTCAGGGGGACTCAGACGGATGCACTATAGCAGTTACCCTGCATCGGTAGAAGGCTTCAGTAATGCCAGTTGGTACTCAAAAGGAGAGAAAAAATATATTACATCTTCTACATGAGTGGATCTACTATATCAAGGAAGTCAAAAAAGTGGATCCATGGATAGTGCTGCTATATCGAGGAAGTCGAAGAAGCAGACTTTTCTCTCAATATGGAATTTGAGTTTTATTAATTGTAGCAGATGAAGGAAAATTACTTCGAGTATGAAGAAGACTAGCTTCAGGAGCCTAGTAAAGATCTTTATGTGGTTGCTGCACAAATTTGGGTGATGTCGATGTATTGCAATAACCAGGCTCGATTTTCATGTGGTTGGTGCACAAATTCGAGTGATGTCGATGTATTACGATAACTAGGTGGCTGCAGCAGTGGTATCGAATAATCTCTGCAATGATAAAAAGAGAATTGTACGTCTTTGGCACAAGGCACTGAATGAGCACATAAAGCGTGGATCATTACAATGGGTGATGTTCGGAGTTAGAAGAACCTGACAGATCCGTTTATCAAGGACTGAAGCGCTAGCTGGTCGAGGACTCAACAAGAAAATGGGCTTGGTGGACCTCTAATATTATGTCTCTGCAATCCTAGCATAAAGTTTTATGATATTGGTTCAAAGAGAAATCTAGCAGGCATCTAGCTTTTGGTTCAACGGAGGACCATTGACTAGGAGAATATCAAAAAAGTAGGTAGTCCTTTGAGACTTTGAGGGGTTACAAACAACTGTTGTCTACTGTTTGTGCTTTGTATATAACAAAGTCCTATAAGAGGATGGCTTGGAACCCTTAATGAGTTCTTGACCATTTGGAATGCCCGTCGTACTTTACAGGAAGCACGGGTAGCACAACACTACAAAGGAGCATAGTACTCCATGCTACAATAGGGTGACACCACTAAGAGGTACTTCATGTGGGTAAAGCCTCGGCTTCGGGCCATGTCACAGCGACGTAGCACCACACATAGGCAAGTGGTCTAGTACTTTAGAATAAAGAGTGGTAGGCAGCACTACAAAGAGGCTGGGCCTCATGTTACAGTGGTGTGACACCACAGAGTACCTATAAACGGTAAAGCCTCGGCTTCGCGAGACATATCACAACAGCATAACACCGCAAGGAAGAGAAAGGCTTCATGCTAGGTAGATTGGCACTACAAAGAGACTGGGTCTCATGCTACAGTAGTGAGACACCAAGATGAGGTACCTTGACAGGATAAAGCCTCAACTTTGGGCCATGTCATAGCGGCGTAGTACCGCAAGGAAGCAAAAGTGCCACGACCCGTGGCCGAAAGTTCGGGCACGAGTGCGTAGAAGCACGCCCAGCCTAGGCCGCAAAGTCGGCGGTAGTAAGCTGTTAAATCTAAAGTATATCCAATGCAAATCCAAAACATGACATAAACATGATATCCAGATTCTAACTCAATCACAAATACTATCAGGAAGATATAAAATGGAAATATAAATCTGCAGAGTACAAATCTGATAGTTAATACAATCATCCTCAAATTATTATAACACAACAAATATTCTGGAAATGGAAATCTAAATGACAGAAAGTAAAACTAAGCTAATCTAAGCATCCTCCGGTGGTACATCAACTATGTTATCTCCAGAATCCTCAGTTACGCATGATCTGCCTTAGGTGAGCCCAGCTACGCATGATCTGCCTTAGGTGAGCCATAATAAGTGGTACAACAGTTTTCTAAATCCTCGCCTAAAAATATGGTTATCCAGTCAGGATTGGAGCAAATACAATTCATGATCAACTATTCATAACATGATAGAAACTATAAGACATGTAATAGAGTAGAGAACAAAACTGAAATAACGCTAATCATGAATCTGATGAATATAGAAAAAAAGTATGACTAATAATGGCAGAAAATCAAACATGTGACGTAAACAATATGAGTGCATAAGTCATCACTATACTAAGTGCATGTAAAATACCATATTCTATATGTGATCGGCTGATGGATCTACATGGTTAGGCTCAACTATACGTGTAGTGTATGATTAGCTAACAGGCACGGAATCACGGATTGTACAGGGTTTTGATCACATATATACTAAGGTATTTTGTGTTCGACTAATAATCATAGATTTAAATCATCATGTGAACAAGTTAAACATGGAAGCATAAAAATCATGGAAGCATGGAAAACACGGAATCATGATATAGAATCCATAATACTAAAATCGTGTAAGAGTCGTATCGATAGTCAGGAATGAACATCTAAAAGCATGAAATAGAGTAACTATCAGGAAATGAAAGCGATCATCATGAGTACTTGTCTCGGGTATCTGAAGTCGACATGCACGACACGAAAAGTATCACAGTCTAAAAGTTCATAATAATAATCTCAAATAGGTTGTCGAAGTCCATAATGTCTAGTAGATGTCCAATATCCAATAAAGTCCATGATCGAATTCGATGTCCAATATAGTCCCAATAATAGTCCAGAGAGCCGATAATTGATTGAGCATAAAGTCACACGTAGGAAAGCACGATCAGAATGTAATTTAATATGATAAAGGAATAATACCATCCTATAGATATAACCTAATAAATATCTATAATATTCGTAAACAAAGTTTTATTAGAAAAACCATTTTTGAAAATTGTATTAAAATATTTATTTGGTAAATATTGCTTTTAGGTAGGTATATACAAAAATAATATCCAATATTTTATTTACCAAAATATATCACTATAAGTATGAAATACTATATATATGTATTACCCTATATACTAGTAGTTATTTATACACACAAGTATTTATAAATATTTACCTAATATATAATATAAATATAGCATATACATATATATACATAATAACAGTATACTTTAAAATATAACAATACTTAATATGCTATTAACCAGTATACAAAATATATACAGTATACTACTACTGTTCACCTAATCCACTGTCAAAACGGAGCTGACTCGACCTAGTTATTATACAATGTATAATAAATAAACCACCTAAGTTATTAACCTGATATTATACTTATGTGGCCCTTCAACAGTTGAAAGGTCAAATGACCTCTCAATAATCGAAAGGTCACCCAGCCATAAATTTCACCTCGATTCCAGAAGAGACTCGGATGGCAACAAAAGACAGTAAGGAAGAGAGAACATATTATTTGGTAGAGAATAACTCTCTCTCCAATCCTCTCTTCAACACTCGATGGAAATGAAGAGAAAAGCAAGAATAAGAAGAAGAAGAAGAAGAAGAAGAAGAAGAAGAAGAAGAAGAAGAAGAAGAAGAAGGTCAAGTGGGGAGGGGAAAGAGGCTCACCGTGGCGGAAATAGTATGGCAGTGCTCAAGATGCGGCCGAGAATGGCAGATTTGAGTCAAACGGTCGCGGTGCTGGTCGGTGGTGCCAGAGTCGGTTCTGCACGGCACGGTCACCTGGATATGGGTTGACAACCTGATTTGGAGAAGAAGACTCTCCCGGAGGTGTCGACGATCGGATCTCGACGAGCATGGGGGTCTCAAGAGGAGTGTCGACTCGATGAGCGGCAGTTCTCGAGGTGAGATATGGTTTGATTTGCTGGGTGTGGCGGTAGTTGATGTTGAGGGTCGGTCGATTGGGGCTTGGGTGTTGGTCGAAGGTGACCGGTGGCTAGGTTAGGCGGTAGTGGTAGTCGTTGGTGCTTAAGGGTTGGTGAGGGCGTGATAGGTGCAGGTGGTGGCGATGGAGGGACGGTGGTGATAGTGGGGTGGTCGTGGATGAACAGGGGTGGAGAAGGCCATGATGGAGGAGGATTACCGGAGACGACTGGAGTGCAGCGGAGCAGGGGCTTGCTCGGCCAGGAACAACAAGAGAGAGAGAAAGTGACAGAGGAGAGAGTGAGAGCAGAATTTTATTATAATAAAGTAATGGGGATGATTAATAGAAATGGTTGATTGCTCTCCAAGTTCAATGGCAGGATTGTAATAACTAATTAGATCTAGGTGTATATAATCAAACATACTAACTAATTCTGACAACTAGTAACTAATCCCTAACTAATCAGATAATTAATAACTAATTAATAGTTAAGATTAATAAATAGATAATTATTGCTAACTAGTAAATATCTATATAACCACTGCCCATTTCTAACCCAAGTCTAATAAGCCCACAATCCAAGACCAAGCTTGGTAGGCCACAAGAATTAATACCCAATAGAAAATTCAACAATTAAATACCAACTAATAATTTAATAATTAGAAATAACCAAAATTAATATTAAAAATAAAATTTGAAATTAATTAATCAATTAAATAATAATTATAATTAGAAATAATTTACAATAATTGGAAAATAATTTTATAAATCTCCAAAATCACAACAGTATTTTTTTTTACAAAAGGTGAAATTTGAAATTAGGTGGTTACAAGTCTACACACCTTAAATGAAATTTCGTCCTCAAAATTTAAAACATTCATTCAAACATAATTCCAACATAAGAAACATACAATCACTCAATAAAAAGGCTAGGAAAATGCTCTCTCATCTCGTGTCCCGCTTCCAAGTCGACTCGCCCGGAGAGTGATGGTTCCACGCCACTCTGACGAAAGGAATCGTCTGGTTGCATAGCATCTTCTTCCAATGGTCAATAATCCCAACAGGCTCCTCCTGATATCTGAGGGTAGGACCCACTCTAACTTATGAATGGTCAATCACATGAGTTCCAAAGTAGCTGGTAGGTCAAGTCGGTAGGCGACAGCCCCGGTCCTCTCGAGAATGCTAAAAGGCCCAATGAATCTAAGGCTAAGCTGCCCGCCTCGACCAAAGCGGATAGTGCCACATGTCGGGAAGATCCTCAGAAAAACCATATCTTCCACCTAGAAGTTAAAAACAAAACTTAGAATATAATCCTCAATTAATCGCTAGAAGAAAATTAAAATCTAAACTTATTACCTCAAACTCTAACAGTCTTCGGTGGCTATCAGCCTAGTGTCTCTGCCTGTCTTGAGCCACACAAAGTCTCTTTCTGATCTGCTTTACTTTCTCTGCAGCATCAGTAACCATCTCAGGCCCCAATACGATTCACTCTCCCACATCATCCCAAGACCATGGAGTGCGATACCTTCGTCCATATAAGGCTTCGAAAGGAGTCATCTCAATACTTGCTTGGTAGTTGTTATTGTATTAAAACTCGACCAAGTATAGGTAAGATTCCTAAGAGCCTCCAAAGTCTAGCATACAAGTCTGAAGTATGTCCTCCAGAGTCTGAATAGTCATTTTCGACTGTCCATTAGTCTGAGGATGATAAGCGGTACTGCATTTGAGCTGAGTTCCCAAACTAGCCTGTAAGCTCCTCCGAAAGTGAGATATAAATCTGCTATCTCTGTCAGACACAATGCTCACATGTACCCCATGCAATCAGACAATCTGTCTCACATACAGCTCTGTAAGCTTCTTTGTAGACAGTCCCACTTTGAATGGTATGAAGTGGGCCGATTTGGTCAATCTATCAACAATGACCAAAATTGCATCCTTTCCACCAGGAGTACACGGAAGTCTGAAAACAAAATCTATAGTGATATGTCCCCACTTTTACTCCAGAATAGGTAATGGTTGAAGAACATCACCTGGTCTCTACCTTTCGGCATTGACCTGCTGGTATACTAAGCATCTAGAACATAAGCATGCCACTTCCCTCTTCATTCCATGCCACCAGACATGATCTCTCAAATTCTTGTACATCTTGGTAGCTCCAGGATGTATAAAATACTGAGAGTGATGAGCTTCATGCATCACTTCTTCCTGCAGATCATTACTAGGTACACAGAGCCTAGTCTCATGCCTCAAAGAACCATCTTCAGCAATAGAGAAGTCATCAGTCAATCCAGCCTGCACCTGAACTTGAAGACTCCTCAAGCCAACATCCTAGTGCTGAGCCTCTCTAATTCTGTTCATCATCCCAGACTGAATCTGCATGCCCATCATCTGCATCTCGATCCCAGGAATCATAATCTTAATACCCAGACTCTCCAAGTCTTCTAACAGATGTCGATCCATAATTATGAACATAGCTACGGGATAACAACTAAGTGCATCCGCAACCACATTAGCTTTCCCTGGATGATATTGTAATGAGATATCAAAGTCTTTCATCAGCTCAAGCCATCTACGCTGCCTCATATTCAATTCCTTCTGGGTGCATACATACTTCAGACTTTTGTGGTCTGTAAATATTTCTACCCGTTCACCATAGAGGTAGTGCTTCCACAACTTTAGAGCAAAGATCACTGCTGTAAGCTCTAAGTCGTGAGTAGGATAATTCTGCTCAAGGGGTCGTAGTTGTCTTGAAGCATAAGCATTAACCTTCTTGTTCTGCTCCAGCACACAATCTAAACCCTTTCCTGAGGCATCACTGTATATAGTAAAACCTTCATTCCCTGATGGCAAAGCAAGAATGGGTGCTGAGGTCAGTCTCTTCTTCAGTTCATCAAGGGCTGTCTGGCACTTATCAGACCAAACAAACTCCATATCTTTTCGCATAAGCCTAGTCTCGGCTCTGCGATACGGAAGAAGTCCTTCATAAACTTCTTGTAGTATCCAGCTAATCCCAAGAAGCTCTGAATCTCAGCTATTGAACTTGAAGTGGTCCAAGATTCGACGGCAACAATCTTCTTCGGATCTACTGAAATACCCTCACCAGTTACCACGTGTCCGAAAAAACTCCACTTTGTCCAGGAAAGCTCATATTTTTAAGTTTTACATAAAGTTGCTCCTTGCGGAAAGTCTCTAACATGATCCTCAAATGATCTTCATGCTCCTTAGGGGTCTTCGAGTATATCAGGATGTCCTCAATGAACACCACAACAAACTTGTCGAGGTATTGGTGGAATACCTTATTCATCAAGTTCATAAAAATAACATGTGCATTGGTAAACCCGAATGGAATCACCATGAACTCATACTGGCCATACTTGGTTCAAAACAGTCTTCTAGATATCTTCCTTCTTCACTCTCACCTGATGATAGCTAGACCTCAAGTCTATTTTGAAAATACCTTGGCGTCGCTCAGATGATCGAATAAGTCATCGATTCTCGGTAGTGGGTATTTATTCTTTATAATGAGGCTATTCAAAACCATGTAGTCAATGCACATACGCACAAACTCATCCTTCTTCGGCACAAATAATACCGGAGCTCCACATGGTGATGAACTTGATCTGATGAATCTTTTTCAAGCAATTAATCTAACTGCTTCTTCAGCTCCACCGATTTAAGATTATTAACTATGTAGACATTTCTAGCTACTGGTTTAGCTCCAAAAACTAAGTCTATAGAGAATTCAACATCTCTATCAGACAGCAATTCCAGAAGTTCTTCTGGAAAAACATCAAAGAATTTCGCAATAAGTGGGTGAGGCAACCCCTTGTCTTCAATCATATCTCTACACTGAATATCATGCTTCTACTCTACAGCTCCTCTAGAAAATTCAAACATAGGCTCCCCAGGAGGACTGAATACTATACATCCTCGACAACAATCAATAGAAGCATAATTGCTACTCAACCAATCCATCGTGAGTACGATATCGAAACTCGAAAGTGGCATTACGAGTAGATCAGCGACAGTTCCCTTCCATCTAGGGTTATGCGACGCTGAAAGTAGAGATCTTTTACTAAAAAAATTTCTCCACCAGTCATAATCATGCAATTTCTATCTAAAGGTGATGCTACAATATTGTGTTTGAACACAAATGCTAAAGATATAAAACTATGTGTAGCTCCTGAATTAAATAAAGCAACAGTTGGATATGAATCTAAAAAATTAGAACCTATAATCACATCTCCAGCTGCCTCAGTCTCCTCGACCGTAGTCATGGCGAAGGCCTTATCCTTCTGAGGTGCTCCCCTCTGCTGATGCTGGACAAAGCGCTACTGCTGAGTGGGAAGAGGTCCTCTCTGCTGCTGCATCACTGGTGGCCTAGCTAGCTGGATAGGAACCACCCCCGAAAGAGGACGAGCTAGTGGACACTCTCTCAACTGATGCGCATCCGATCCACAATATAAGGACATCCCCAACCTCTTCCTGCAATGCTCCCAGATGTGTCTCGGCTTCTTGCAGTAGCCACAAGGTGGACCTATATGGTTCTGCTTCTGAGGCTACTGCTGTATAAGGGCTCTGGCTGGCTGTTGGGGCTGGAATGTCCTCTGCTGGAACTGAGGACGCTTCGTCGGCCCAAGGTTATGATTGCTCCCAAATGTGTATCGGCCCCTCTTCGTCCTAAGATCAAGATCCTCCTCAATCCTCTGCGCCTCTGCTAAAATTCCAACATAATTTGTTTTACTCGAGGAGATGTGAACCCGAATATCTTTGGACAAGCTGCGACAAAATCTGTGAGCCTTGACCTTCAGG
>JANAVB010036953.1:250000-279864 GCA_029216955.1 Iris pallida
TTCTTTGGGACACTCGTAGCTATCGCGAAGAAAACCCGCTCCCTTTCCAAAGGTAACTATACAAAGATCTGTGTGGAACTCGATCTTTCCACAGAACCACCGGAACTGGTCCAGCTCGATCTCGGAGGCAGAATGCATTCACAGGTGCTAGTGTATAACAATAACATTATTTTCTGTAGACATTGCCAGCTGAGAGGACACCTTACTATGTTCTATAAAGCACACCCAGAGCTTCAGAGGCCTATCCAACGTAAGACTCACTCCTTCAAGCCGGCACAAGCCACCCTATCAGCCCCCACTCTACTTCGTCACAGCTCCCACACAACTCTCCAACAGCACGAACTCCACCGGCCCCAGCATAACCTCCCCAGCTCGTTCGACACCCTCAGCTAACCAGGAAATTATGCCCTACGAACCGAAGACCATTCCTCTCCACAACTCGTTTGACACCCTCTCCATCACAGACGCAGAACCTCACCCGTCATCAGAATATGAAACTTCAGCGAACATCACCTCGGAAGGAGAGAGAGCGGAATCAGAGGCCACCGGCCAGCACCCACCCTTCCTTCGAACAGAAGATCCAACGACGATCAAAGGCGGTACCTCCAAAGATATCCTGGCTATCCTCGGAGCGGACGCTGTAGAAAGATTCCAACAAGCCAAGGAAGCAGATTTTTTAGACCTAACCAACCCCCTTTGTGCCCTTCATGAAACAGAGATAGAAGACACTAATCAGATGAAAAGTTTAGACCTTATCATCAAAAATAGAACGAGGAAACTGTAGGCTACTCTACAGCTATCTCGATAGCTCCTAAAAACCCCATACCAAAAAGAGAAAAAATGCCAAAAAGGTTACGGTTATGACCACAAGATCGGCTTCAAAGATCCACTACCCCCTCCCCTCTACTCCTGATGCTTAACATCCTCTCGTGGAATGTTCGTGGGAGCGCCAACAAAAGAACCATGAACAGACTGATCAGCCTTAAGAAACTTCACCGGATTGACATCTTGATCATTATAGAACCCAAAGTTCCTAAAAAGACTCAAAGCATTCCAACTTTAGCTCGGATTCCCATCAACGATCGCCGGATGCAACGATATCTGGATCTTCTTTGCAGCCGATGTCAAATTTGGCTCCGTACAAGACTCCAAACAAGCCCTTTCCTGCTGGATAGAACGCCCTATTCTTCAGCAACGTTCCTTTCTTTCGATGGTACATGGTAGTTGTGACATCATCGAGCGAAAGAGGCTATGGGACACCCTCTCGAATACCCATCACCACCTCAACAACCTTCCGTGGATTTGTGTTGGTGACTTCAACACCATCTCTAACCGAGATGAGAAATCCGGGGGCAGTCCCCCCCCCCCCCGTGCGCGCGCACGTAAGCTATGGCGGATTTCAACACCTTTATTTTTAACACCCACTTACTCCTTATACCGTTTTTGACAATGCATTTACTTGGTGTAACGTGCAGAAGGAGCTACGTCAGTACTCTCGTCTCGATCGTGCTCTAATCAATAATCAATGGGCCGACTTGGGTCTCATCTCCAACCTCTCACACCTGAATACCACGGAATTGGATCACTCTCCTCTTCTTATCGAGGTCAGCAGTAATCACCCCCACATCAAGAAAGTCTTCTGGCTCCTGGCCTTCTGGAGCATCCACCCCCAATTCAAAAATATTATTGCCATAGCATGGAACTCAGCAGATGACCCAGACCCCATCGCTCGAGTAGCAGCTAAACTAAAAGCGACCAAGGGTGCTCTGGCGACTTAGAGCCGGAACGCTTTCGGAAACATTTTTCAAGCTATTAAGTTGGCAGAGGATGACGTCAATCAGGTAGAAATTATGTTCGCCACGGACAAGTTACAGAAAAACCGTGCCACCCTACACCTCACCAAAGATCTTTCCAAGTCCCGGCTGAAGATAGAAATAGATTTCTGGAAGCAGAAAGCCAGGCTGGCATGGGATGCAGAAGGAGACAAAAACTCGAGCTTCTTTCACTCATGTGTTAAAGGCCGCAGACAATAGCTGAGCCTGCACCAAATCGCAGATGATACCGATCGTAAACACACTGATCATCAGAGCATTCAGAAGGCCGCCACTCATTTCTACTCCAAACTTTTCTCCAAAGACATTATCTGCAAGGATGAGGAGTTCCTCGCCAAGATCCTCCATATGATTAACAACGATGAGAACGAGCAGCTTCTTATCCCCCCTCCGTGGAGGAAGTCAAAGCCGCTGTTTGGGCTATGGACGAATACAGCACCCCTGGCCCAGATGGTTTCTCCGGAGTCTTCTTTCGCACATGTTGGGACATCATCGATCACGACATCCATGAGGTAGCCATAGCCTTTTTTTTAGGGAGCTAGATACCCTAAATCCATCTCTCGAGCCAACCTTATCCTCATCCCCAAAAAGGACAACCCGAATACGTTCAAAGACTTTCGTCCCATCAGCTTATGCACCTTTACAAATAAAATCATTTCGAAGATGATCGCAACCCGCATGTCCATGCTTCTCTCTAAAATTATTTTCGAAGAGCAAAGTGGCTACGTTACGGGCAAAAAATTACCGACAAAATCCTATTATCTCAGGAGATGATCACTTGCATGAAATTCCCCTCCAGAGGGGAAAATGTGGCTATCAAGCTTGACATGGAGAAAGCTTATGACCGGTTGGACTGGCAATTCATGATCTGGGTGCTTAGGGCGTTCGGCTTCTCGAAAGCGTGGATCGACGTTCTCTTTAGATCCATCAACAACTCCTGGTTCTCCACCATCAACAACGGGCAATGAGGGCTTCATCATGATGATTTGCTGATGTCTGTAAATCTGCATGAATAATTTTAATTTATTCTCCTGCCACGTGCCGATTATTGGGATTTGGCCCAAGATTTGATTGGCCTAATGACACGTGTCCTGTCATCATTGTTGAGCCGCATGAGGAGTGTCATATTTGGGCCGCATGAAGGTTGTCATGACCGAGCCGCATGAAGAGTCCTATCTTGAACCGCATGAAGATTGTCATGACCGGGCCATATGGATATATCTATGACCGAGCCGCATGGAGGTCTTCATGGCTGAGCCGCATAGGGGTCTTCATGACCAAGCCGCATGGGGGCCTTTATGGTCGAGCCGCATGGGTCTCTCTCATGGACTTTGTCTAATCGGGCCACATAGGCTTGTCTCGGAGTTTGGTAGACAGTGCCATATTGAAGATTTTCCTCATTTTCTAGGGAGATATGCTTTTCGTGTCAGTCATTATGACAACTTTATGTCAGGTCTGTCACTTGTCAGGTCTGTCAGCCGTCAGAGCATTAAATGCGTCCATACGTTGGGCACAGCTGTTTTGAAGGCCACGTGGCCTCTCTCTCTCTGTGCCGCATGGAGTTTACTCGAGCTGCCTATGTGCTTGAACCGTATGGGATTCCTGAGCCGCATGGGCCCTTCGAGCCGCATGAGGCTTCTTTGGCCGTATGGACCATTTTCTCTTCTTTTTCATGCTTCTACAAGACCCCCGTCAAAGTTTTCAATTTGCAAAATTGAAATACTTTGAATAAGAAGCATGATTATGCGAGAGCCGCAGGGATGTATTCTGTCTTAGCTGTATGGATTTGTCTAGCCGCATGATTACCCCAGCCGCATAACTCTCTGAGTCGTATGGGCTGTTTGGCCGCATGAGCTTCTTGCCACGTCTTCCTGCCATGTGTGCAAATCTTTTGTAAATCTTCTGCATTTAATGCTCTTGATTTGCTGTCAGTTTTTAAAGAGCCGCTTTTGGGTCAGGATCCCAAGAGTCAGGCTATTATTTAGCCGTTTTGCCTCGATGACCGAAGAGTCGGTCATCATATTGCACGCGGATCGAGGCGTTCCTTCTTTGTCTATAAATAGGAACACTTTTGTTCTGGGAAATCTTCTTTGCTCTCTTCGATCTTTTGCTGTTCTAGCTCCTTTCTCTCCCAAGCATCTATGGCTCCTAAGAAGGCTGCTGTCGAAGGCTGCGAAGGGCAAGGCGGTTGCTTCTGCGGCGACTGCGACGACGAACGTGGCGGCCCCTCCGTCGGCCGTTGTTCACTCTGACGTTCATCCATCTATTGCGGTAAGGGCGTTGCCTTAGAACCCTAACTGCCATGGCTCTGTTGCATAATTTATGCACAAGCCGCATGTACGAGGTTCGTCGATATGACCGCATAAGCACTTCGCCCAGGGGGCCGCATGGGCTTGTCATACTCGATCTGAACCGCATATATTTTTAATTTGGGCCGCCTGGGCGTAGTTCACTTTTGAACCGCATAAGCTCATCTACTTGTAGCCGCTTCATCTCATATGAATCTTGATCACATAAGCGTACTTAACTTGAACCGCATGAGTCTGTCTGTTCAGGGCTGCATGAGTCCGCATGGACTTTGAACCGCATAGTCTCACCTGAATCTGAGCCGCATCAGCACCTAGGTTTTGTCCGTTGAGTCCATGTGAACCTTGAACCGCATAGGCCCTTCCGAACCCAAACCGCAGAAGCTTCATAAGTTTATCTGAACTTGATTTGTACGGACTCGTCTGACTCGGAGCCGCATAAGGCTATGATGAACAGAACTGCATGGACTCATCTGGTTCTGAGCCGCATGAGGCTATGACGACCCGAGCCGCATAGACTCAAATGATCTTTCAAATGTTTCTTGTTTTGACTATCTTCTAATCTTATTTCTCTCGTCTCTCTTCAGTGAATCTGCCAGTAAATCCTGCGGGGGAACTTCTGGTTGGCTCGAATCAACTTGCTATGGATGTGCGACGGGACGATTTAGTTCGTCAAGTGTCAGAGCAGCTCCTTGTTAATGAGCCTTTGGAGCGACTGAATGCTATCAGGGTTCAATCTTTCCAATTCCCTAGTGACATGATGAGCTCCGGAAGCCTAATGGGAAGCATCTCAGGCCGGTCTTCCTCTTTGGGGATGCGTTGATCATAAAAAACTCCCGAGTGCTGGATATTTCCGAGAGTTAGGATTTTAATCTGGACTGGATGCCGATTCATATCCCCATTATGAAGTGTCATTTCCCTTTTACGTTGTTCAACATGATCTTTTTGGACAGGCAGATGACAGACCCCCTCACTCCAACCAGACCGGGGATGTTCGTGGGTAAAATTCGTTATAAAAAACTACTGGGTCAGTACGCGCGATCAAGGATCCGGTCAGTCGATCTGTGATGGGGTTAGCTCCGGGTACCTTCATCAATACACCCGATCCTAACTTCTTATTTTCTCAGGCTGATACCTTCCTGAGCCAGCTTGCTCGAAAAGGGTCCTATCCTGTTGGCAGATTGGCACTGCTGGGCTGGCTATACCCCATTCCCCCGTGGGCTAACCTGACCTCGTGGATTCTACGGAAATACGAGACATTTTTGCGAGAAGTCATCTTTATGATGCTATCCGGGGTACCAGCCACGGATTGTCCATTAATAAGCCGTTGTTCATGGCCCTTCTGAAGATGTATAACCATCGGACAGGAACTTTCTTCACACCTGTAGGGGAGTTGGGGCTCGCTCTCCATGAGATGTATGCTGTCTCCAAGCTTCCCTGGGGAGACGAGCCCTTCGAAGCGTACACTCCAACGAACGAGGAGTTCCAGGATCTAGATCGACGATTCCCAGGCTTCGTCGCTGTATACCAAGAACTGTTATGTTACCATAGTACCTGTCATCAAATGGCTATCAAGAAAAATAATAGCTCGGAAGGGGACACTCCCCATACCAACTCTCGGGTCTCCTATCTTTTTAAATTTAGTACTGCTGGCCGAGTTAGTTACTTCCCGAGGTCATCAAACTCCTAGGGAAGTAGAAAGCTTGGTGTCGACTGCTATGAGGTCGAAGTCTAAGGGTGACAAGTTTGGGAGCCAGATTGACTCCTTCAGCTATTTTTATTATGGTACTCGGCGGCTGTCAGAGAAGGCACTCTTGGCAGGTTTTTTAATGGTGTGGCTGCACAATTGTGTGGTCTCAGGAGGGGCAGGTTCCTTCGAGAGGATCAGCCGTCACTTTATTCTTCCTGCCGTGAAATTGGCCTTTGGGGTCAGGCTGGCTCTTCTTCCCGCTATGGTGTGCAGCATTCATCATGGTCTCCGTGCCTTTTCGTCCAAGGTCATCGCTCATGACGTGGTGATGGACTTTGAACGTATAGAGCTGCCTTATCATTACCTGCTGGGGTGGCTGTTGTTGCATTATCAGTCTTTGATGAGGCCTGGGACGGAAGACGGCGTTACGGACGACGACTCTTTTCTTTTCAGGTATCACCATCAGCCTTAGGAATATAGTACCATGCCAGCATGTCAGAGGATGCTGGCGAGGGTGGACGGATATGCTTTCTTTGTGTCCGTTCCCCGTTTTACCGACCAGGAAGTGAGGAGTGTCCATGTTGATGGCATTGGATCTCCTATTTCTTACCTGAGAAGATGCGTTTCTGGTTGCGTAACATTCGCCCGACGCATTTAGTTTATCGTAATCACAACACTGTGTACCTGGAGCCCTACTTGCCCAGTAGGTTTGCCCGTCAATTTGGGTACAGTCAACTATTCCTTGGGCGTCCCAGTTCCTGCCTGGAATTTGAGGGTAGCATTCTTGATGGTATTAGGGCATGGAGCTACTATGACACTTGTCATACTCGAACTAGTTTCTCAGTTCCTGCAGCAAACGTGCTGGTGAAAATCTTGCATATGGCAGCCTTATACCATGTTACGGCAAACCAGCCTCCTATCGATTTTGACCCGAGGACTAGCTTCATCGTGGACACTCGTTTGGCGGAGAGGGCTACGGTGTCGAGGGCAAAGAAAAAAGGGGCGAATAGGGTTCCCACGCCCGATTCCGAGTCCTTTGACACAGTTGAGGGAAATAACGAGCGGGACGACGAGGATTCTCTCCAATCTGGTGGCGAAGCAGCGGCGGATCAGCCGCCCATCATGGCAGATAAGATGATGACGGATCAACCGTCGGTCGTATTAGATGAGGTGGTAGATCAGTTGTCACCTGTATCAGAGATGGTGAGGGTAGAACCACCGCCTGCCATGCCTAGTCCCTCGCGTAAGTGAGGCAGGCGTGAGTCTACTGGCGGAGGAGTAGCCTTTCCATAAAGAGAGCTGCGGTCAGACCTCGTAGGCTACTTATTACGGAGAGGGTGAGGATGCTGACGATGTTCCGGAGGTAAAACTATGTTGTAGCTGTAGAAGCATGAAAAAAGAGGAGAAAAATGGTCTATGCGGCCAAAAAGCCTTATGCGGCTTGGAGGGCCCATGAGTCCCATGCGGCTCAAGCACATAGGCATTTCGAGTAAACTCATGCGGCTCAGAGAGAAAGGCCACGTGGCATTCAAAACAGTTGTGTCCAACGTCTGGACGCATTTAATGCTCTGACGGCTGACAGCTGACAGATGACAGACCTGACATAAAGTTGTCATAATGACTGACACGAAAAGCAGTACTTCGGGAATAAGAAAAATCTTCAAAGTGGCGCTGTCTACCAAGTTTCGAGGCAAGCTTATGCGGCCAGAATAAGATGAGTTCATGCGGCCAGTACAGAAAAACCTATGCGGTTCAACCATGAAGGTCCCCCATGCGGCTCGGCCATGAAGAAACCCATGCGGCTCGGCTATGAAGACTCTCATGCGGCTCGACCATGAAGACTCCCATGCGGCTCGGTCATGAACATATTCATGCGGCTCGGTCATGACAACCTTCATGCGGTTCGAGTATAGAGACTATTCATGCGGCTCGGTCATGAAATCTTTCATACGGCTCGGTCATGACGACCTTCATACGGCCCAAATAGGAACATTCCTCATGCGGCTCAATAATGATGACAAGACACGTGTCCTAAAAGATAATCAAATTTTGGATCAGATCCCAATAATTTGGGACACATGGCAAGAGGATGAATTAAATTGATTTATTTGGATTTGCGGACATCAGCAAATCATTATGATGAAGATTTATTGCAATCAACATTTATTGTTGATGGGATTTGGCATAATCCACATTAATGGTCCAAATCCTTCACACTCAAGACTAATGGCCCAGATTGATCAATCACCAGGCCGCCGCCACTTTGAGAATGGGCAATAAGTACAAACCCTAATGATGCTCCCCACTATTATAAATAGCAAGGTGCCATTCCCTTACGAGCAGATATACAGAGAGGCTCCCCCAATAAAAAAAGAAAAGAAGAGAAAATACAGAGAGATCAATCCAGAGAGAGAAGCCAGAAGAGCAGTACGAGGAGAGTAAGAAGAGTGTTTCTTCGTCAACGCCAAGCAGATCTTCCCCGAGTCAAGGCTGCATACCGATCGTCCAAGGAGTAAGGCAGAGCGGCCGTCGCTTTCTCGAGCCTCTATCCACCCCAGAATCCAAAATAAACAATTGTACTTAGATTATTGTACCTAGGTTTTCGTCCCTAGGCTTTCTTTGTTCAAGCGAGTTTGTAACGTGAAGTAAAAGTCCAGTCCTCCGATAATTATTCTGCTCTTTTATATTTCATGGCAAATACGATGGCGACTCTGCTGGAGACAAACTTCTCCACGGCTGAGGAGTTGGTGACGCAATCGAATGCAGCCAAACTTGGCTCCACACAACAGAAGATGGTCGTCCGCTTCGACCAACAGGCGTTCGAAGAGATGCTCTCCGAAGGCAGTGCTGGCCCGTCGAGAAGCGCACCCGCACCACGAAGGCTCGTAAAGAGTGGAGGCCAAAATCGTTTGCTCCTCCCCAGGCCCTCGATGGAGTACTCTCTGCTACTCAAGACGGCGAGGAAGACTCTCCTGCGGCCCCACTTCAGACCGTAGACAACTCTGCTGTCCCTAAGTCCGGCAGAAGAAAATACTATGATGCCAGACTTGCAGGGGCAAAGAGGAACTCTATGCGATCCGAGCCGTATAAGGGTGTTAGCCGTATGGAAAAAGCTCATACGACTACATCCGCCAGCCGCATGAAGAAAACTCCCACGGCCACATCTGTCAGCCGCATAGCTCATGCGGCTACAGTTGCCAACCACATGGATAAAACTTATGCGGCCACTGAAGTCAATCGCTTGAACAAAACCCATGCGGCCACAATTGCCAACCGTATGCGGCCAGCCTGCACGGTTGTGACTCCTAGTCGTACAAGAACAACTCATCCGACAGCTAAAGACAACCGCATGCAGACAGCCTGCACGATTTCCAATCCTAGCCGTATAGCATCTGTTCCACGCTTCTCTCGATCAGTCTTCGACCGTCTCTCATGCGGTCCTGACCTTGATGGTTCTCTGGATGATCAGCCAGACTCCGGGAATTCAACTTGGACTCTTCCTATTACACCCGCAAGTGCTAAAAGGAAGAAGTCTAGGGCAGCGTGGGCTCACCAAGCCCAGTCAGCTGCCCCAACCTCTGACCATCGGGGCGTCCCGCTGATTATCATGCGGGTCTCTGATAGGAAGTTGTACAGAACCACTCGAATCCAGCCCCCAGCGGCGAAAGGACAAAGTGGTTCCTCTGACCTGCGTGAGACCATCCTCCACAAACGCAAGGAAAGAGAAGGGGTCTCGATGTGCAAAGAGTCCTCACACGGACGTCACTGTACCCAGATCATCGTCAACTGCTGTTGCAACAACGACAGTAAAAGAAGGTCGGTCGTCCGTCTTCCAAAGGCTACAGCACCCGAGCTCAGAGGACGAGGCGCCTCCAGTTGTCTCTTGCAACTCAACTCATAAAAACCCCGCCGAGGGGAGAGGGAAGAAGACAAGTATCTCCAGCCCAAAAATATCAACCGCTACAGCCAAAAGGCTTTCTTCTAAACAGTTGGCCGCCACCGGAGTTTTCCAAAACACCCGTTCAAAAATGAAATCTGCTACAATGGAAGATTCATCATCCACATCGCTGGGGGTCGTGGGAACTGGGGGTAGCACTCCTCCGAACATCCACGGCAATTCGGTGTTCCAAGGAGACAAGCCCGGGGAAACCACTCTCTCATCAGGTACAACAGATGCTGAGGTCCCCGGGGACATCCATGAATCTCAAGATGAAGCAAGCTCCGAAGCTGGGGGTATTATTCCCTCCGAGTTCGAACCCGAAGAGAACATTCCTACATATTCCGATGACTTCTCGGTGCATGGGTATGACTCGGAGGGCACATCCTCCACCGTTCCTTCCATCACTCCTCATGTAAGGACGGTGTTCATGACGGACAGCAATCAAGGTGGCTCCAGTGATCGCCAACGCATCGACACCTTGGAGGCTATACTACAGGCCTTGGTCAAATCTGTAGATGAAATTAAAGCAGCTCTTCCGACTCTGCAAGGAGGAACGCCTGGCCAAACAAGCACGGATCCCGCGGTCAATGCGGACTCAAACTCAGCGTCACCGAACCCGGGCAATAATTCTCCCAAAATAATGGCCCCTACCGCGACAGATGAGGCCCGAGAAGTAAGAAAAGAGGTTCAGGAGCTCAGAGCCATGTTCCACGCCCGAGAAAACGCTCAAGACCTCAGAATACGGCAACCATACCCTACTGAATGGAGGGATGTTCCATTCCCGCCAAGATATAAACCGTTCAATATCAACCCGTATGATGGCAAGACCTCAGCAAGTCGGTACATCACTTACTTTGAGGTCACCACCGACCATCTGCCCCATGATAATGCTATTATGCGATTATTCATTGGGGCATTGGAAGGAGTCGCCTTCGACTTGTACCGTAACCTGCCAGACAACTGCATCCACTCCTTCGCTGGCTTCAAGCGCTTGTTCTTGGAGAGATTCTATGAGGTAGGACAGGACGTCACAATGTCTACCCTCATGGACGTCATCCAAGGAGAGAAAGAGCTGACGAGGAATTATATTGAGCGGTTTCGTCAAACCACAACGAAGTTACCATCTGGTAATCTGGATTCCTCCTTGATTGAAATTTGCCAAAAGAGATTGCTTCCAACAATCATCTCTGGATGGGCGAGAGTCAATTCAAGGACTGGAAGGCATTTATCATCAGTACCACAAGTGCCGAAGAACGGTTGAAGAAGGCTCGCCAACTGGGATTGCACATCTCGAAGGTAGAGAACAAGGACAAGCATCCTAACACCAACAACGACAATGGGAGTAGGCCCTCCAACAATCGAGACAATAAGGGAAAGCAGGCTATGGTGGCAGATACAACTTAAAAACCTGAGTCAAAACCGGCAGACAAATAATGGCCTCAAGTCACTTACTCTTTCGAAGACGGCCACGTCAAGCCCATCTTGGACATGCTCATACAAGGAGACAGAATTCAGCTTCCTCCACCAAGACGGGAACCTCGGCCAGCAGATTTGGAGAACCAAAGTTCTGTCATTACCACCGCTACGTTCACCATGCTACACATGACTGCTACCAGCTAAAATAATACATCCAAAACCTCATCGATTCAAACGCTCTGGCCATCAATTTCGAGGAGGTAACCGTAGCAGCCAACATGGTGTCCGTTTAAATCGATAGCTTCCCTCCAACAGAGGCTCAAGACGGTGTTATACCCATCCCTCTGGCGACGATAGAGATTGCTAATCTTCCACCTGCCTGGGATTAAGCTGCTGGTTTAGTACCCCTCACCACATCACGGAGGGAAATCATGTGGGTCCATCCAGATCTAGTACCTGAAGTGACTCGGTCTGCTCTACCTTCTATTCACAAGAAGAAGAGTGGAAAAGTCAGATCCTGCCGCACCGTCTCGGCAGATGTGGAAGAAGTCACAGCCGTCGTTACTCGATCTGGAGCACAATCCCAACCTGTGGCTGAGAACTCGACTGATGATCATGCCAGCTACTACTGACGCTCCAGCGCCTCATCAGCCTCCGACGACCGACAAGCCTAGGCCGAAGGAGACTCGCTTCGAAATCCCTCTGAAAAGAGACACCTCACGGGCTGGAGAGGCCCTACAACTTCGACATCTTGGCACAATTGGCCAATACACCGGCCAAATTATCCTTATATGAACTCCTGAGGCTCTCGAAGGATGTCCGCACAGCTTTGAGCGATGCACTCCAAAATGCCGACGCATACTTGGCTCAGGTCAACCTCACAGGAGAAAATCAACCTGCAGATCTCCAAGACAGTGCTTGTACGGGAGCGATGCCCAATATCGTCTTTACTCCGCAAGACATGCTCATCAAAACCAACCTGCACGATCGCCCGTTATACTACACCGGATACATCGGCAATGTAAAGGTGGACCGGATGCACATTGATCCTGGGTCTTCCATAAGCATCATTCGAAGCGTCTGGTACATCATCTTCGCATTCCGATGCATCGCCTGACGCCTACAAGTACCGCTATCAGCGGTTTCAATTCGGACAGGAGCTACCCAATCGGAAAGATTCGCCTGAAGTGTCAGATTGGCGATCTCCAATCAGAAGTCACCTGCTTCGTTATAGATGCCGACACTTCTTACAACATCCTTTTGGGGCACCCTTGGATACACGATTATATGATCGTGCCTTCCATGCTGCACCAATGCTTCAAATATGTCGATAAGCATGGCTTCGTGAGGACAGAATTTGCTGATATCGATCCCTTCAAGGGGATCGAATCTTATTACTCAGACTCCTGCCTTTACAAAAAATCAAAGAGGCACCTTGGTGAAAAGATGTGCGAGCTCGTACCGAGACAGCTACAGGATCAGAAGAACCTCTGACGATCCACCTCCAACCTCGCAAACCCGGCAAGTCAGCACCCCTTACGGCCACTCTGCGTAAGGATGCGATCAGTCTCTCGGCGCAAGAAGAACAGATGATAATTCGACTGCCGAGGTTGGGCCAAGTGCCGAGACCTGCAACGGAGCCACTGACAATTAGACTGCCAAGAGTCGCCAGCCACAAACTGAGAAGCTCAATCCCTCTGACAAGCCAATGACGATACGTCTTCCCAAGAAGAGTCGTCGCCCCGATGCAAGGCCTGGGACTTCTAGCGAACCAACCACTCCCCGCCCAGTATCGAGTACCAAGCTGGGGGTTGCTAGTCTACCGACAACTCCACGCTCTGCTCACCTGTTGGACCTCTGACGATCAAGTTGACCTGGTCGTCCTCTCAGTCTTCATTTATACAGGGGGTAGCCGAAGAGCAACCGGAGCTAGCTAAGTATGTGGCTGTCCATACTGATGTTCCCTCTGCGGATGATGTAATCCCCCTAGAAAAGATACCTTATTTCATCAATAAAGGGCTAGCTTTGAACTACATCGAGCTTAATAAGCTTTGTACAATGTACGCTATGGAATATGGTATAGGCACCCACCTACACACAGGTGACAAATGTGCACACCACAATCCAGCTTATCCCAGCAGAAGACGCTTACCGCATAATCGAGGGAGGGGATCGTCCAATCATCTTCGCCGAAAAGACGATCCGCGTCCCTTCACCATAAAAGAAGTCGATCTTGGTTCAGACACCGGAAGACTGCCTCTGTATCTTTGTAGCCCCCAGTCCAAATACCTCATGCAAAAATAGGATACGATCTTGTAACGCCCCAGTCCCAAATACGTAGGACCAAGTACTGAACATGCCAGCTGCACATATACAAAGAATTCCAATATATGGAATCCTCATATATGCACATAAGCTGTAAATAAATAATCACAGGCCAGAATAACATATCTAATCTCAACACAGCTCAACACAGAAGATAATAAAGTCCAAATAAATAAATAAGAGTATCAAAAGATAGCCGGGTGAACATACTCACTCCAAACAGCTATGAAAAATAGTCTCACAAGATCGGAGTCCGACCTCCACAAAATAGAAAGAAAAAGAGATGTAAAATAGTGTCTACAACTGTCTCAGATATGGAATAGACTAGAAATCAGTAGTGACTGCTGCGTTATTGATGTAAGATGGATCTAGAGTCGCTCCGTACTCTTGTGGAAAGTCGTCTAATCCTGGAAAGATAACCAGGTCCTCAGGGGACATAGCAAGATACAAGAAAACACCATGCCATATAAACTGTGATAATATAATAGAGAAAAAGGGATGCATGCAATAGGGTGCCTACCAGTTCTACAGTGACAATACAGTTAGAACAGACCTTAATGCATGGGTATCTGGCTCAGTAGCAGTAAAACAGGTATGGCCCCATCAGGATACCAGGGACCCCAAAGCATAACATTCATCGAATGTCAGAGGCCAGCAGTATCAGTAATAGGAAAGTGCATGAGGACCCATACGTTAAGGAAACTGTTCTCCCCATCCAATGCCTAGTAGGGTCACATCCGTGACACATGAACTCTAGTAACTGCCAAGTCTTCTAGCATGCAATTCTATTGGCAGTTACCCCTATCGTCGCACGCTCCATACGTATCGGTGGCCAGCCGACTACGCAAAACGTGTCCTATATGTGACTCACATCACGTGATACAACAAGTGTCAAGGCCGTATGAGATATACCAATATCTCAACATCAAAGGGTGGTCCATATACTAAGTCAATGCAAGAGAAATAAATAAAACAAGAATAACGACCGATAGAGTCGATTGCACCCAAGTGTGACTTGGACGCACAGTTTAAATATCACGAAAAAATACTAAAATAACAACTGAAAATAAGAAGATAATAATCACAGAGTAAGGTGGCAAGGTATCTTGCCTGGTGGTGCAAAGTGGCAAGTCCAAGAGTAGCAAGCGTCAGCACCAAACTCACAAATCACAGATGACTCCAAATGCTGAAACAAACATCAAAAATGGTCTCGGTAAAGAAGATATACCTAGAAACGTCTGTCCAAAAGTCAAATTCTGGAACATAGGCAAAATCGTAATTTCGGGTCAAAACGATGTCCGTCGTTGGACCCGCTTTTACCGAAATGCGTGCCAAAGTCTACGGTCTCTAAAGTCGTCAAACTACATGTCTACGATTTAGTTTGAGGAGAGGAACTCAACGGTATGTCCAGTTTTGGATTCCGAGGAGCCGTGTACAAAATCGCCCGTTTGAGTGGGTCGGGGCCCGCCAAAAGTGGGTCCCGATTCGACCTTCTCATAATCGAACCAAACTTGGCATGCAGGCCAGAATTTCGATCCGGACCTGTTGGCGCAAGTTTTGTCTCGAATGATGACTGTACACGAAGTTATGGGCAAGTTTGCAAAATGCCGATACGGGGGTATCTCGACGGATACGTGTGGATTTCGTCGCGCACACGCGACGAAACTGAGTTCCGTCAGTTCCACACGTCGGTAACATCCATACGCGCCTTTCAATGCATATAGCGCGCGACCACGTCGCCCGGTTTGTCGGGGCACGTGCCGTATCGAGAAGTTTTCTAAAAATTTTAGTTTGAAAACACAGTTTTTGTGAATCTTTAGTAATGAATAACTTTATGCATACACTTCAAAAATTCAATCTAACAGATGCGTCTCATATATGTTGTCTCTGAATGCCTTCCATTAGAATTTTGAAAAACCTAATCTTTGGTTTAAAAACTGGCTTCCTAAGTAAGGGTTTGGGTTTAATATTCTGTTCTTTTTTTTTAACAGAATTCGTCGACTTTGCGTCGAATTCGCGGAAGGGTCGTATCGTCGTGTTTAAATACTTTCAGTGAAATTTCAAGAGGGTCATATTGGGTTTTCGTGGAACTTTACGAAATTCAAAACGATCTAGTATCGAAGAAGAATTCGAAGTGGAAGTTGATACCTTGACAGCGCTCGAAACAGAGTTTTCCTCTGTTTGCCGTTGGTTCCGACGAGTGCGGCATGGCTCCGGTGATCCCCGACGTCGACCAGGTTGTGCAGTCGGTTGTGGAAGAGTCTTCGAGGTCGAGGTTTCATGAGGGAGAAGAAATATGGGGGGTTAGGGTTTGATGGTGAGCAGTTAAATACAACTGTCGCCGCTGTTGCTCCTATTTCTATTAGGACTTGGGGTCGGGTTGCTACGGGTTGGGTAGTATTAGGAGTAATAGTCTAAGGAGGGTCGGTTTCGAGGCCTGCAGCTACTGCTACTAGTTAATTCGGGTGACATGGGGTCGGGCCCACCCACGCATGGTGCAGCTCATGCTGTTGTAGTGTTCATTTAGCAATGGGGGTCTTAGGAAGAGGTGGGGTCGAGTTTTAATAGCAGCTTGTTAGCTGCTTTATGGTTTAGGGGGTGGGGTCGGGCCCCCGCAGCTGCTGCTGCCAATGGTTGGGGTTCGGCCACCCCACTGCTTTCTTTTTTTTCTTTTTTTTAAAAAAAAACAATAACTATTATATATATATATATATATATATATATATATATATATATATGAATAAAAAAATTAGAAGGAATCTTATAAATTTATAACACGTAACAATATTTTTATAATTTAAGGCTATATTTATTAACAATAAAAATATATCAAGCACAATTATACCTATAATATATCCATAATTACGAATATACCAACTACCACATTTTTTCTAAATAATATCAAAAAATTATTTTTAAAACACTAAAATATTTAGAAAATATTGGAGGTTTACAGATCTGGAGACTACGCCAGGCTTGAACTACATCATCGGACGGCGATTACCTTTGAAGCCACCAGTCCTGGCTGGCAAGCCACGGGACTACTATAGCAAAATTCGATATGGATTAGGGTATGTAACTCCCACGACGACCCCTGAAAGTTCGGATGAAGAGTGTGACTGGCAGTCATATTCAACCGGATCACCAACCTCCGATTCAGATACCAGCATTGGAGACATATTCAGACAGGTCCTGTCAGCCAATATGGCATTCGCCGACGCTTACGAAGAAGAAAGACATTCTGGAAATCCTCGAGCTAGAGCCGTGGGCCCAGCAGCTGGATGCACAATAGAAAAAGCGGTTCGAGCAGAGAGAACCTCCCACCGAAGATGAGGTTATGCAGATCGACCTCGGCAGCAAATCCTCTCCAAAATCGATCTTGTCAGTAAAAGCCTAGCAGACGAAGAGCGAGAATCGCTGTTGGAACTTATCAGAGAATATATTGATGTGTTCGCATGGAGTTATGAAGACATGCCGGGGTTAGACCCCGATATTGCTCTTCACAAGCTCAACATATGGCCAGATGCAAAGCCAGTCAAGCAGCAACAACGACGCTTCCGCCCAAGCGTCATGGATACAATCGAAGCCGAAGTCAACAAACTAATAGCCAGCAGCTTCATTCATGAGGAACAGCATCCGGATTGGGTCGCCAACATAGTTCCGGTCCTCAAGAAGAATGGAAAGATCCGAATCTGCATCGACTTCCGCAATCTGAATGAGGCATGTCGAAAGACGAATTCCCCCTCCCTATCACAGACATCATGATTGACAACACATGCGGCTTTGAACGTATGTCATTCATGGATGGATTCTCGGGGTACAACCAAATCAAGATGTCTCCTGACGACGAAAAGCATACATCATTCGAACACCGATTGGTACATACTGTTACACAGTCATGCCTTTCGGTTTAAAGAATGCTGGCGCCACGTATCAACGAGCCATGAGCATCATCTTCAGAAAACACTTGCAAGACGGTAGAATGCTATGTCGATGATATCGCCGTCAAAAGTTGCTGTAAGGAGACCGTCTGCAGGACTTGAGGACGGTATTCAACCTAATGCGAGCCGACAATTTGAAAATGAACCCTACAAAATCTTTCTTGGGCGTATCCAGCGAAAAGTTCTTGGGTTTCATCATCACCACCCAGGGTATTCATGTAGACCCTGAGAAGACGAAGGCAATTATGGAGATGGGTCCCCCGAAAAATCTTCGCGAACTCAGAGGCCTTCAAGGGAGGCTAGCTTACATCAGAAGATTCATCTCTAACCTCTCGGGCGATGTCGACCATTCACCCTTCTTAAGAAGAAAGGCATCTCATTCGTATGGGACAAGGAATGTCAGCGTGCCTTCGACAGCATCAAAGAATATTTATCGAACCCTCCAATCCTGGTGGCCCCGATTGCCGAAAAACCATTCCTGCTCTACGTACGAGCAATGGAACACTCCCTTGGTGCTCTGTTGGCACAAAACAACGACAGGCCACGAACAAGCCATATACTACCTCAGTCGAATGATGATTGGGCGAGAGCACCGATACACCGCGGTAGAGAAGGAATGCCTCGCCTTGGTATTCGCCATTCAGAAGACGCGCGTACTATGTCACAGGATAAACCATACATGTGATCTCACGAGTCAACCCTCTCAGGGTCCTCATGACGAAGCCAGGGGCACTCAGCTCTCGGCTCGCTACATGGGCAATATTGTTGTCCCCTATCATATGATCTTCATCCCGCAGAAGGCTGTCAAAGGTCAAGCCCTTGCAGACTTTTTGGCAGCCCACCCAGCATCGGAGTAATCCAGAATATATGAAGAGATCCCAGATGAGGTCGCCGACTCAAATACAACCACTCACGATAGCATATGGCGATTGTTCTTCGACGGCGCTTCAAGAACTGGACCCAAGGGAAACATCGTCGTTGGAGTCGGAGTTGTATTGATTTCTCCTACCGGGCTGGTGATCAATCGTGCCTACTCTCTCATGGAACCATACTCTAACAACGTGGCCGAGTACAATGCTTTAGTCATCGGTCTCCAACTTGTAAAAGAGCTGGGGGTAGAATATCTTGAAGCATACGGCGATTCGCAATTAATCGTCAACCAGATTCGGGGGTCATACGAAGTTCTCCATGAAGACATGATCCCCTATCACCAAATAGCAATCAGCATTATCTCGTCATTTGAGGGTTTCTTCATCGAGTATGTTCCCAGACTCCAAAATATCGAGGCCGATGCCCTAGCGGGCCTTGCCGCTTCCTTAGCAGTGTCGAACCACACTCATCATTCGGTCGACGTGATAGGCCACGAAATGGTCTGCCCCAAGAACAACGTTCAATTCATGGCGAGCTATTCCGCCCACGCGGTCGACGAAGCATCAGACTGGAGACAGCCATTCATCGACTTCGTAGTCTACGACATCCTCCCCGAGAATCCAAAGGAAGCCACCTCCATCAGACGGCGTTCTCTCAGATTCTTCTACGATACAGAAACGAAGATGCTATATCGACGATCCTACGACGGGTTGTTGCTTCGGTGCTTGTCAAACGCAGAAGCCAAAGAAGCCGTACGAGAAGCTCATGACGGTATCTGTGGGGCCCATCAGCCTGGCCCTAAATTGCAAGACCGCCATCGCCGAATGGGCTACTACTGGCCCACGATGGTGGCAGATACGATAGACTATGCCAGGAAATACAAAGCCTGCCAAGTCCATACGGACTTCATTCACCAACCATCTGAGTTTCTACATCCGACAGTGGCGTCCTGGCCATTTGAAGCATAGGGAATGGATATCATCGGTCCAATTGCTCCACCTTCCTCCCGAGGGCACCGATTCATACTTGCTATTATAGATTATTTCTCCAAATGGGCGGAAGCTGTCCCACTTGCGGAAGTGAAGACGTCAAACGTGATCAGCTTCCTTAAGCATCACGTCATATATGCTTTGGACTGCCACGAAGGATCATATACGATAATGGTCCGTAGTTTGCAAGCCACGCCTTCTATCGATTCTGCGACAAGCACCGCATCCAGAACATTGCTTCAACGCCATACAATCGACAGCAAACGAGTTGGCCGAAGCATTCAACAAAACAAGCATCAAGCTGCTCAAGAAATTCGTATCATCCAACAAACACGACTGGAACGAGAAACTTGGCGAATGCTTATGGCGTATCGCACCACAGTCCGAACAGCCACCGAAATACACTATTTTCCCTGGTGTACGAAGTGAGGCAGTCCTCCCATTAGAGACTCAGATCCCCTCACTCTACGTCACCCTCATATACCAGTTGACAACGGACGAAAACCACCGTCGTCGACGACAAGAGTTGGAGGCCTTGGATGAAAAGCGCCTCTTGTCTCAGCAACGGATCGAGCTATACCAAGCGCGCATCTCTGGAGCCTTCAACAAGAAGGTCAAAGTCAGAACATTCTAAGTGGGCGATCTCGTTCTGGCGGTCCGAAGGCCGATGGTCAGGACTCACAAGACCGCCGGTAAATTCCAACCAAAATAGAAAGGCCCGTTCATCGTCGAGGCTGTATTCTCCAACGGCGCTTACCACCTCGCAAAGAAAATTGGGGACTTGCTCATGCTGCCTGTCAATGGAAAGTTCCTGAAGAAATATTATGTCTAAACGACATTCCAAGACTATCGAGTCATGTACCCGCTGGTACCGCTGAACTCACCTCCACAATCTTCCAGACTATCGATTCATGTACCTACTGGTACCGCAGAACTCACATCCACATTCCTACAGATTATCGAGTCATGTACCACTGGTACCGCTGAACTCGCCCACATACCCTTCAGATTATCGAGTCATGTACCCGCTGGTACCGCTGAACTCGCACCTACATATCCTTCAGATTACTGAGTCATGTACCCGCTGTTACTCTGAACTCATGCTCACATTTTTCCAATCATATGAGTCATGTACCCGATGGTATCTCTGAACTCATACTCATATTTTCTATATCATCGAGTCATGTACCCGCTAGTACCGCTGAACTCGTATCCACAAAATTTCAGATCGCCGAGTTATGTATCCACTGGTACCGCTAAACTCACCTGATCTAATGCCCGTATTTTTAATGCACAAAAAAGGGTAACAGATCCAAAATTCCTATGCAACTATGTCGATGTTACCTCTGAGTTATTCCACTCCCACCAAAAACAAACCGCCCCCTCGCATAGAACTTCCACGTCCTCCTACCTCTGAGTCGTTCTATGTATTCATTAAGCCCACTCCTGCCATGTCCCCGCGACCTCTGAGTGGGAAGGCTCCGTCGAAGAAATCATTCATGCTTGCCATGTCCTTACACCCCTGAGTAAATATGATGGTTACCCCTCGACCTATTATCCGTCCACGACCGGAGTACGCCGAGGATAGTAGGTCCACAAATATCCTCCGTCGAATCCACTCCTGCCATGTCCTCACTACCTCTGAGCAGGAAGATCCCACGGTAAAGAAATCCTCATACTTGCCATGTCCTCACAACCTCTGAGTAAGTATGATGGTCTTCCCTCGACTTATTATCTGTACCCATTATCTGAGTACGCCCAAAGATAATAGGCCCACAAATGTCTTCCGATGACCACAAATGTCTTCAGACCACAGATGCTGTACTGGATCTCCAGTACACGCCCATCCCTTCCTATCATGCCTGGAAGCCCAGTCACTCCCTGGCGTTCTCTCGAATACCAAAAACTTCCATAGCTGTCTTATCGCGTAGTTGTTCTAGGTATTCCTCTTCAAAACTGGTTACCCGTACCTAAAAACAAGGTACGCCCGGGGTAACAGGTCCACAAATAATCCCCCAGCAGGTCCAAATCCATGAACACCACAAGTACAAGAAAGAGAAGACGAGTTGAAACATGCTCATTTATTCAAAATTTAAAGTGCTACATCATTTGGGATCACATCCCTTACAAATGTAGACAGAAAAAAAAACACAGCAAAAGAAGACAGAAGACTGATCACTGCTCCGGGGCACATAACGCCATGAGACGGTCCGTCAGCAAGGCAACCGACCGCTCAAGCCTCTGTTTAGCTCGACGCTCCGCCTCTTGGCTCAGCAGCGCCGCGTCCTCCAGATGAGCATGAGCTTGCCAGTTGTCCTCGAATTTCTTGAAAGCCCGCTCCAGGTTGACAGAAGATCGGGAAACCCTCTCGACCTCCCGAGCGATTGACTCCTGTTCTGCACGAGCAGCCCCCAGCTCTGACTCTAAGAAGGCCAACTCCTCTGAAGTACGAGAATCTGCCTTCGTGTCAGCTATTCCACGAGAAGCAGACTCTTCCGAGCCCTACAAGCCTGACTTGACGACCCAGCCTGTCATACAAAGCGGAGAACTTGTCAAGGTCCCCCCTCACAACTGGCCCGGCAGTATCTCGAGCAAGCTTGATCCTATCCCGAGCAGCAATAAGGAAGCCCCGCTGTCGTTCAATCGCGGCAGGCAAGCCAGCCTGCCGTATCGCTAGCAATTGGGTCACAAGCTGATCAGCCTCTGCCAACTTAGGCTCCAGGAGCGCAACCAACCCCACCCCGCCAGGAAGAGCCTTCAAAGTATTAATCTGACCCCGAGCGCCCCGTAGAGACAGAGAAAAAGGGATCCAATGTTCTACGGCGGCATCTACGCCCCTCTTTAAATGGCAAAAGAAGCTGTCGACCACATCCTGCATCACCTCGTCCAGAGCCTCCGAAGAAGCCGGTGTCAACGGAGTGTAGCTGGCAATGCTGAAAAGACGTAACAGAATCTGCCGCTCCTGCCACAAGGGAAACAAACTCCGCACGGAAGGACGCATGAACAGCGGCCAACTCCTCCTCAGCAGCCCACAGAACTTGAATGCTCGGCAGGATTGAGAGGTCAATCTCCGAAGCCGTATAAGCAGCAGAGGATGAGGCGGAGACCATCGCCAGCTCCATTCCCATCTGCCCGGAGCTGGCGGAGGTCCCTCGACATGAGACGGTGAAGGAGAGGAAACGCTCCTTTCCCCCAGATCGCAGCAGGCCGAGCCTTCCCCAAGAACATCCGTTGTAGGAAGTAAAGGGTCAGGACCTACAGGGCCAAGACAACCATGAATCGATTTGACCCAGAGGATATGTTGATAGAGCAAATAAGCCCCCTCACTAGTCAATATTTGGCTTATCTTACCGACGGCAGAGTGTGAAGGCTGAGGTTCGCCTGCAACCACCGCAGCCTCTTCACCAGCAGCCTCCGAGCCGAATATGATAGGCTCCTCCGCCTCAGCACCCTCGGGAGGGAATGCGACGAGATCGACGTCGCCTTGCAGAAATTCAGCGATCTTGGAGACAGGCCCGAGGGAACCTTCGTCACCCCAGACTGGGGCCTCAGCAACTTGGGAGTCCTCAGCCGTCGCTGAGAGAGCCCCCGCAGAGAGGACCGCGGCACACATGCTACTAATCAAAGCAGCAAGGGTCAGATCAACCTCAGGAGCGGCAGACGGTTCATGAGATCCTAGTTCGTCAGACGCCTACAAAGAAAAAATGATTAGGTCATATCCTAAGAGAAAGGAAACCACAACAAGGAGATGGCTCCAACTTAGTCTTACCTCCGGAACATCGTCAGCACCTTCACCCCTCTCCGTAATAAGTAGCCTACGAGGTCCGAACGCAACTCTCTTCACGGAAAAGGCTACTCCTCCGCCAGTAGACTCACGCCTGCCTCGCTTACGCGAGGGACCATGCACGGCAGGCGGTGGTTCTACCCTTACCACCTCCGATACAGGTGGCAACTGATCTACCACCTCATCTGATACGACCGATGGTTGATCCGTCATCATCTCATCTGCCATGATGGGCGGCTGATCCGCCGTTGCTTTGCCACCAGAAGAGAGAGAATCTTCGTCGTCCCGCTCGTTGTTTTCCTCAACTGTGTCAAAGGACTCGGAATCGGGCGTGGGAACCCTATTCGCCCCTTTCTTCTTTGTCCTCGACCCCGTAGCCTTCTCCGCCAAACGAGTGCCCACGATGAAGCTAGTCCTCGGGTCAAAATCGATAGGAGGCTGGTTTGTCGTAACATGGTATAAGGTCGTCATATGCAAGATTTCCCCCATCACGTTTGCCGCAGGAACTGAGAAACTAGTTCGAGTATGACAAGTGTTATAGTAGATCCATGCCCTAATACCATCAAGAATGCTACCCTCAAATTCCAGGCAGGAACTGGGACGCCCAAGGAATGGTTGACTGTACCCGAATTGATGGGCAAACCTACTGGGTAAGTAGGGCTCCAAATACACAGTGTTGCGACTGCGATAAACTAAATGCGCCGGGCGAATGTTACGCAACCAAAATACATCTTCTCAGGTAAGAAACGAGGAGATCCAACGCCATCAACATGGATACTCCCCACTTCCTGGTCGGTAAAACGAGGAACGGACACGAAGAAATTATATCCGTCCACCCTCGCCAGCATCCTCGATACCCCAACATGGTACTATATTCCCAAGGATGATGGTGATACCTGAAAAGAAAAGCGTCGTCGTCCATAACGCCGTCTCCCATCCCAGGCCTCATCAAAGGTTGATAATGCAACAGCAGCCACCCCAGCAGGTAATGATAAGGCAGCTCTATACGTTCAAAGTCCATCACCACGTCACGAGCAATGACCATGGACGAAAAGGCATGGAGACCATGAATGCTGCACACCATAGCGGAAAGAAGAGCTAGCCTGACCCCAAAGGCCAACTTCACAGCGGAAAGAATAAAGTGACGGCCGATCCTCTCGATGGAGCCTGCCCCTCCTGAGACCACACAATTGCGCAGCCAACCATTAAAAAACCTGCCAAGAGTGCTTTCTCTGACAGCCGTCGAGTACCACAATAAAAATAACTGAAGGAGTCAATCTGGCTCCCAAACTTGTCACCCTTAGACTTCGACCTCCTAGCAGTCGACACCAAGCTTTCTACTTCCTTAGGAGTTTGACGACCTCGGGAAGTAACTCGGCCAGCAGCACTGAATTTAAAAAGATAGGAGACCCAAGAGTTGGTATGAGGAGCGTCCCCTTCTGAGCTATCATTTTTTTGATAGCCGTTTGATTACAGGTACTATGGTAACATAACAGTTCTTGGTACACAGCGACGAAGCCTGGGAATTGTCGATCTAGATCCTGGAACTCTTCGTTCGTTGGAGTGTACGCTTCGAAGGACTCATCTCCCCAGGGAAGCTTGGAGATAGCATACATCTCATGGAGAACGGGCCCCAACTCCCCTACAGGTGTGAAGAAAGTTCCTGTCCGATGGTTATACATCTCCAGAAGGGCCATAAACAACGGCTTGTTAATGGGCAATCCGTGGCTGGTACCCCGGATAGCATCATAAAGATTGACTTCTCACAAAAATGCCTCGTATTTTGCAGAATCTACGAGGTCAGGTTAGCCCACGAGGGAATGGAGTGTAGCCAGCCCACCAGTGCCAATCTGCCAACAGGATATGACCCTTTTCGAGCAAGCTGGCTCATGAAGGTATCAGCCTGAGAAAATAAGAAGTTAGGACCGGGGTGTTGATGAAGGTACCCGGAGCTAACCATATCACAGATCGACTGGCCGAATCCTTGATCGCGTATACTAACCCAGTAGTTTTATTATAACGAATTTTACCCACAAACATCTCCGGTCTGGTTGGAGTGAGGGGGTCTGTCATCTGCCTGTCCAAAATGATCATGTTGAACTACGCAAAAGGGAAATGACGCTTCATAATGGGGATATGAATTGGCATCCCGTCCAGATTAAAATCCCAACTCTCGGAAACATCCAGCACTCGGGAGTTTTCTATGATCAACGCATCCCCAAAGAGGAAGACCGGCCTTAGATGCTTCCTATTAGGCTTCCTGGAGCTCATCATGTCACTAAAGAATTGGAAAGATTGAATCCTGATAGCATTTAGTCGCTCCAAAGGCTCATTAACAAAGAGCTGCTCTGACACTTGACGAACTAAATCGTTCCATCGCACATCCATAGCAAGCTAATTCAAGCCAACCAGAAGTTCCCCGCAGGATTTACTGGCAGATTCACTGAAGATAAAAGAAAGAAATAAGTGTAGAAGATAGTCAAAAATAAGAAGCATTTGAAAGATCATTTAAGCCTATACGGCTCGGGTCGTCATAGCCTCATGAGTCCATGCGGTCCTGTTCATCATAGCCTTATGCGGCTCCGGGTCAGACGAGTCCATACAAATCAAGTTCAGATGAGCTTATGAAGCTTCTGCGGTTTGGGTTCGAAAAGGCCTATGCGGTTCAAAGTTCACATGGACTCAACGGAAAAACCTACGCGCTGATGCGGCTCAGATTTAGATGAGCTTATGCGGTTCAAAAGTGAACTACGCTCATGCGGCCCAAATCGAAAATACATATGCGGTCTAGATCCATATGAGCTGATGCGGCTATAAGCAGATGAGCTTATGCGGTTCAAAAGTGAGCTACGCTCATGCGGCCTCAACCGAAAATATATATATGCGGTTAAGATCGAGTATGATAAGCCCATGCGGCCCTCTGGGCGAAGTGCTTATGCTGTCATATCGACGAACCTCATATATACAGCTTGTGCATAAAATATGTAACAGAGCCATGGCAGTTAGGGTTCTGAGGCAACGCCCTTACCATGGATAGGTGGGTGAACGTCGGGGTGAACGGAGGGAACAGTAGCTGGCGGAGGAGCGGCCACGTTCGTCGCCGCAGTCGTCGTAGAAGCGACTGCCTTGCCCTTCGCAGCCTTCGACACAGCAGCCTTCTTGGGAGCCATAGATGCTTGGGAGAGAAAGGAGTTAGAGCAGCAAAAGATCGAAGACAAGAGAGAGAAAAGAAGATTTCCCAGAATGAAAGTGTTCCTATTTATAGACAAGGAAGGAACGCCTCGATCAGCATACAATACAACAACCGACTCTTTGGTCATCGAGGCAAAAGACGGCTGAATAATAGCCTGACTCTTGGGATCCTGGCCCAAAAAGCGGCTCTTAAGGTCTGACAGCGAATCAAGAGCATTAAATGCAGAAGATTTACAAAAGATTTGCACACGTGGCAGGAAGACGTGGCAAGGAGCTCATGCGGCTAAAACAGCCCATGCGGCTCAGGGAGTTATGCGGCTAGAAATTTCCATGCGGCTAGGACAGAATATACCCATACGGCTCTCGCATAATCATGCTTTTTATTCAAAGTATTTCAATTTTGCAAATTGAAAACTTTGAAGGAGGTCTTGTAGAAGCATGAAAAAAGAGGAGAAAAATGGTCCATACGGCCAAAGAGCCTTATGCGGCTCGGAGGGCCCATGAGTCCCATGCGGCTCAAGCACATAGGCAGTTCGAGTAAACTCATGCGGCTCAGGGAGAAAGGCCACGTGGCATTCAAAACAGCTGTGCCCAACGTCTGGACGCATTTAATGCTCTGACGGCTGACAGCTGACAGATGACAGACCTGACATAAAGTTGTCATAATGACTGACACGAAAAGCATTACTTCGGGAATAAGGAAAATCTTCAAAGTGGCGCTGTCTACCAAGTTTCGAGGCAAGATTATGCGGCCAAAATAAGATGAGTTCATGCGGCCAGTACAAAAAACCTATGCGGTTCAACCATGAAGGTCCCCCATGCGGCTCGGCCATGAAGAAACCCATGCGGCTCGGCTATGAAGACTCTCATGCGGCTCGACCATGAAGACTCCTATGCGGCTCGGTCATGAACATATTCATGCGGCTCGGTCATGACAACCTTCATGCGGTTCGAGTATAGAGACTATTCATGCGGCTCGGTCATGAAATCTTTATACGGCTCGGTCATGACGACCTTCATGCGGCCCAAATAGGAACATTCCTCATGCGGCTCAATAATGATGACAGGACACGTGTCCTAAAAATAATCAAATTTTTGGTCAGATCCCAGTAATTTGGGACACGTGGCAAGAGGATGAGTTAAATTGATTTATTTGGATTTGCGGACATCAGCAAATCATTATGATGAAGATTTATTGCAATCAACATTTATTGTTGATAGGATTTGGCATAATCCACATTAATGGTCCAGATCCTTCACGCTCAAGACTAATGGCCCAGATTGATCAATCACCAGGCCGCCGCCACTTTGAGAATGGGCAATAAGTACAAACCCTAATGATGCTCCCCACTATTATAAATAGCAAGGTGTCATTCCCTTGCGAGCAATATACAGAGAGGCTCCCCCGATAAAAAAAGAAAAGGAAAGAAAATACAGAGAGATCAATCCAGAGAGAGAGAAGCCAGAAGAGCAGTACGAGGAGAGTAAGAAGAGTATTTCTTCGTCAACGCCAAGCAGATCTTCCCCGAGTCAAGGCTGCATACCGATGTCCAAGGAGTAAGGCAGAGCGGCCGTTGCTTTCCCGAGCCTCTATCGTCACCCCCCAGAATCTAAAATAAATAATTATACTTAGATTGCTGTACCTAGGTTTTTGTCCCTAGGCTTTCTTTGTACAAGCGAGTTTGTAACGTGAAGTAAAAGTCCAGTCCTCCGATAATTGTTCTACTCTTTTATATTTCATGACAAACAGGAGCCATCTCCTCGTTGTGGTTTTCTTTCTCTTAGGATATGACCTAATTATTTTTCTTAGTAGGTGTCTGACAAACCGGGCTCTCATGAATCGTCTGCTGCCCCTGGAGTTGATCCGGCCCTTGCTGCTTTGATTAGTGGCATGTGTGCCGCGGTCCTTTCTGTAGGGGCTCTCTCAGCGACGGCTGAGGACTCCCAAGTTGCTGAGGCCCCGGTCCGGGGTGACGAATGTTAGCCCAATGATCATATCATGTTTTTGAATATGGCTAATCAATTAAGTTTAACATATCGACGTCACTAATATTCATGTAATCACTATTATGTTACTACTTAAACTTAGCATTGTCCTAATATTAGCATTGTCCTAAATATTATATATCATATTGCTATGCTTGTATCATGTTGTTTTGTTTGCCTAACATGTATTTATAGACATGCTATAAGCATGATCAAATATGATCAAACCAGGACATATGCAATGGGCCAAAGACGGCGTCATACAAGAAGATTTCTCTGAACCGCCTAACGACCTATCCGGGGCCTCGCATCGGGGGTTCCGCTGCCGGTCAGCGGACAGGGGTCAGGGAGGGGGCAGCGTTCCCCGTCAGGAGTTCGGGGGTGAAGCCCCCGAAAGGTATTCAGATTTTCAGATCTATTATCTTTGGACGATTGCCGTCAAGGAAAAATGCGTCTTCTATGTCAGGAAAAAGACGTCGTCAAAAGGGCTCTTGGTTTTCATATTTATTCTGTATTTTTCCATTTGTTGAGTCTAGAAAAAATGTGAGATTGATCGGATCGGTACTGGCTTAGGTTTTTCTCAGTCCACAAACAAAAATAAGCCTACCTACGTATCCCAAAAATCCACAATTCTAAAAAGCCCAAAACCTATGCAAATTTGGTTTATTCCTTACTGTTCTGAACCAGCAGAACTCTGACAGAACTCTGACCGAGTTCGGTCCGAGTTCGGCCCGAGTTCGGTCTGGGTTATTTGAAATACAGTTCCCACCAAATCTGCATCCAACGTTCGTATGCAAAATCCTAGCATCCGAACTCTGCCCGAACTCTGCCCGAGTTTGGTTCCCCAAAAACACTATAAATAGAGTTGAGATTACCATTCATTTCAACAATCCAATTTCATCTTCTCTTCTCTATCTAAAGTGTTCTGAGCTTTTACTTTCATATCTAAGCCTTTACGACTCTTAGCCAAGCCAGTACAGTTTCTGTTTAATCTAGAATTTGGTGTTGAAGAGTTGTATCGGAGGTTGTATTCAGAAAACGTTCCAGTTTTCCAATTGCCTTCTGGAGCCGGTCGTGCGCTCGTCACCAATTACGGTGTTGTGAAGTCGGTCGTGCACTTGTCGCCAAGCACGGTGTTGTAAGAGTTACAAGCACTCAGTTAAAGCTTGTGTCATAGTAGATTAACATCGAGCAAGAGTACTCGAGACTGGATTAGTCCTCTCAGAGGGATACCAGTATACATCGCTGTGTCACTAAGTTTGAATTCTTGACTCTTACTTTACTGCATTTATTTACTGTCTCCTATTTACTGCCATAGTTATTACTTAAGTTTTTAATTGGTGATTATTTTCTGCTGCACACGCACACACTCTATTCACTCTCCCCCCCCCCTCTAGAGGTGCTCAACGGTCCTACAACGAAGGTTTCTCGGGCCTGTCTCCGAGATTACTGAATTTCCGCAAGGCGACGTCGATCTCATCGCATCCCCTCCCGGGGTGTGGGGGAGGAGCCTATCATATTCGACTCGGAGGCTGCTGTAGTGAAGAGGCTGCGGTGGCTGCAGGGCGAATCAGCCTCCACATTCTTCCGCTG